>JAOTOM010002658.1:0-75000 GCA_034440615.1 Ashinkailepas kermadecensis
TACGCATCCATGATTGGACAAGAGAGGTGAAAGGTGGTGACGTCATTGGTGACCAGTGTGATCTCACATCCAGAGGATCTCACCTCACTGGCAAAGGGAGGAAAATCAACTATCAGAGGATGTAATATTGCCTCTATTTTTGACTCGCATTGCATCCAATCCGCATGATTGCAAATCGCTGCGCGCATGTCCACGGAAGTGCTTTTGTCGAAGTAACATGGTAAATAGTTGGTATTATGGATCAGTACTCAGTAGCTGAATTTGAGCTTCGGCTTTTGCGCAAATTCGCTCGTCTGTAACCCGTCCACTGCACTGGCTGTCGTCGAGCATTTGCATTCAGGCGAGCCAGTAGAGCTGTCTCGATTCCCGGAGGCGAGCTGACTATCAATGCTCTCGGCCGCCATTGAGCTTGTTTCGCTCCGCTGTCGAGAAGACCGCAACGCAAACGGTCACGAGCCGTGCCGGGCACCCCGGCCGGGCGGCGGCTCTGTGTCGAGCCGGACGGCGGCTGGACGCCGGGGGACTGCCGTGCCGGCCAGCCCGCTCCGCTTCACTCCACTGCACGCTCCGATCGCTTGGCGTCACGGCTCCGACGGCTCTCCCTGGCGGCGGCGGCGGCGGCGGCGGCGGCGGCGGCGGCGGCGGCGGCGGCGGCGGCGGCGGCGGCGGCGGCGGCGGCGGCGGCGGCGGCGGCGGCGGCGGCGGCGGCGGCGGCGGCGGCGAGCGTCGCTCTGCGGCGAGCGAGACAAATGATGACGCGGCGCGCCGTGTTGGTCTTGGAGCGTGCCGCGCGACATGATCGACTCGGCCGTAATGCATACCCCATACCCCACAGCCCGGCTCTGGCCGGCGGCCAGCGGATCCATTCAGCTGGTCAGCTGACTGCGGGGCACTCGGTCGGCGGCGTCCAACGTAGGCGAAGGGGAGGGGTTAGTGAGCATCCTAAGTAGACAGCATACTCATATATGCAGGCGCTATGTATATATATATATATATATATATATATATATATATATACGCATCAACAGCCGGTACCATAGCTGACGATTGGTGCGATATGTTCAAAGTTGCATAGTAGCACCGAACGATCAGCAAGCAATTCGGCTGGCGCGGATGTCAAATGTTGAGCCGATGGCATCAATGGTTGTTTGCTTTCTTCATCATCAATAGTGGTGATGTATTCGCGGACTGGTCGATTCAGGACCCTGTAAAATGTTATGGTAGTAACTAGGTAGATGTGCGACTACAAAGCTTCAGCTGTTGCTAGCATGCACATAAACAGCCACCTTCCCAATCGGCATAACGGAAAGCATGGTCAACAAGTTGGTAATATTTTCAACATAATCGCAAAACATGACACCAGAGCAGAGGTGAACATATGCCGCGAAATTACCTACGTGTACTTCAGAAATTAGATGTGCTCGCTGATAAGTCATTCAACGCATTTACTCACGGACAATAATAATCACGCATGAACAACCTGAGTGGTCATCTTCTGGGTGGCCAAGAAGATTGGAAGCTTGCTAAATATCAACGCTCTCGGAGAACCATCTTTCCACCTCCTCAATCCCCGATGTCAGCGTCCCTCAATTCCTCAATCCTCAATCATCTTTCCACCTCTTCAATCCGAGATGTCAGCGTCCCTCGATCCATCAATCCTCAACCATTGTTCTTCTCCTCGATCGTCAATGGCAGCGCCCCTCAATCCAGCAGCCACGCACCTATTAGAACAACCAATAGACGCCCCATTTGCGTCTCGTTAAGATGGCGTCCAGTGAACGAGAATGCTAGCCACAGGCAGCTGGCAGTGCTAGTTGCAGGCAGCTGACAGTGCTAGCCGCAGGCAGCTGGGGGTGCCAGCCACAGGCAGCTGGGGTGCTAGCCGCGTGCAGCTGGCCGTGCTAGCCGCAGGAAGCTGGGGGTGCTAGCCGCGGGCAGCTGGGGGTGCTAGCCGCGGGCAGCTGGGGGTGCTAGCCGCGGGCAGCTGGGGGTGCTAGCCGCAGGCAGCTAGGGGTGCTAGCCGCGGGCAGCTGGCAGTGCTAGCCGCGGGCAGCTGGCAGTGCTAGCCGCAGGCAGCTGGGGGTGCTAGCCACAGGCAGCTGGAACGTGGCGACAGCTTACGGCAGAAGGGAGACGAGGTTTGGTAGCAACATGTTAGATCCACGTTCATGGGCATTAGTACATTTGGGTTCCATTGCAACCCCATCCTCGACCCCTCGACCCAATGTGGGCTTGACCCCACACACAAGAATTTCACTGTTGTCATCGACCTCATCGATATCACCCCCCCTATTGCCTCCATGTATTTCCCCACCCCCATCCCCCACCAGAATTTTGGCACCACTGAGTACGACCATACTCGCAGGATGACAATGGTAGCGGCCGAACAATTCGCAATGAACAGACGACTCATCGATAGGTGCGCAGTTACTCAACGGGTGCATGTCTGGCGAAATATTCCGGCTGCGCTGGAGGGATTGCATCGTCGCACGCCGAATGCAAAAGCAGGCGCAATGTGCACTGCTACGCGCTGCTCTTTGTGATTCTTTTTAGGTGACTTTGTGAGTGATCCGAAGAACCGTTTGATCACTTGTTCCAATTACCTACGCGCTTGTTTCGTAATCGCATTTCCATCGGGGCCAATTTCGCCCTAGGCTGCGACCGCCATCAGCCGGAAGGGAGCCCGCGCCCAACACCACTCAGTGCCGGAATGTGGCGCACGAGGTTCAAGGTCCCCTCTGCGTGCATCGGCGCACAGCGCCTTTGAAAAGAGCTCAGGTGCTGTAGTGTATCAGCATCACACCTACGCAGCTGAACACAAAGCAGAGAGCCATCTGTGGCGTCCGGACCATCGTGTGGAGGTCACACAGACAGGTGTGGTCGGATCGAGCCCAGCTGACCCACTTTGTACGTGTCACACCGCCGTGGGACGAACGTCCCTGCCGCGGCCCAGCTGGGAGACGGACACGGGAGCTGCAGCCCAGCTGGGAGACACACATGGGAGCTGCAGCCCAGCTGGGAGACGGACACGGGAGCTTCAGCCCAGCTGGGAGGCGGGTACAGCAGTCGCAGCCCAATTCAGCGCCCAATTTTGCTCCCATAGGTGCAATCCCATTGCGCTCTAGCTGATTACTTGGTGTTATATCACCTTAGCACCAGACTTGTGCTCGACTCAAATTTTTTGAATCGGCTCACATTTGACTCATAGATCTTGAGATCCGATTCAACTCATGATTCACAGCAGGTCAAAATTATTTGATTCGACTCAATTCAGACTCAGAGCTACAGAGATCCGATTCAACTCACGACTCAAACATAAATTTGAATCGATTCAAATCCGACTCAATGGTATCAGACTCACAAGCCATATGATTTTGTGTGCACTGCTCACACACTATTTATATATATATATATATATATATATATATATATATATATATATATATATATATATATATATATATATATATATATTTATATATACATATAATATATATGTATATATATATATATATCATATAATATATATATATATATATATATATATATATATATATATATATATATATATATATATATATATATATATATATATATATACATATAATGTGAGGTAAAAACAAAGTTATAGCAAAAATAATTTATTTGACAGACAGTTTGATGTCAACTCACCTTCATCTGTCTAATTAAAGAAGGGAATCAGTATTTATTCACACTAACGAAGTTGCTCCAACATCGAAACATCTGTTGGATATATTATTTTTGCTATCACTTTGTTTTCACCTCACATTATTTATCATTCGTCATGCACTGTAATGGTTGATATATAGGATAAATATACAGATAAATGAACGTGCATGTGCATAAAGTAATTGACTCAAACAGATTAACGAGATGAATGGTTGTCAATGCATATGCAAAGCAATGAGTGCATAATACCTCAATCCACATCAGCATGATGCACACACAACCTGAATCATATACCTGACACACATCACCTAACTGCAACATGGCACCCAGGTTCTGCACTGCAATAGGTATCTGCACAGAATATGATTGCGTTGGTCTGTTGCCCCCACGAAGTTTGTTTGGTAGCAGGCTTGAAGGTTTCCCTTCACCATTGGTTTACACCCAATTTTACCGACTTCCTCTACGCTATCTTGCATATTTTATGGAAATATAGGGTACTTTGACGTATTCTAATTGAAAGACCTATTCTTTAGCTTCATCAAAGGGTATCCTAAATGACCCAGTAATAATCGTCCTGCCCAACAATGTGCCATTTCCGGCAGGCTCACCATCAAGCGCCTCCAAAATAAAGGGCTTGTTCCTGATATTGGTAGGCTCCCTCTACCATCCATTTTACATGTTCAAGTTGTCACCCTCGTTCAAGAGCGGAATAAAGGACAGTCAAGTGGGCGCTAAGTGCTCCATAGCTTCTTCTTCCCATTGGCAGGAGAGTTTCAGTTGACTTGCAAGTTTCAGGAGGGCATTCCTAGATCACAATGGTGTTGTACATAAATGTTCAATTATGCATGTATCATCAACAATCCATGCAAGATTCACCAAGGAAGAATGCATCATGCCCTGGGTCTAGCTGGCTTGGAAAAACTGTTTTCAACAACTGCTGTATGTCAATGTAGGTAGGTAGGTAAATGTTTGGAAAAATAGGCTGATCCTAGATTTTGGGGATCCTGAACATTATCCTTTCCAGAAAATTATTTGTTGTTTTTTCATCTGGAAGTTGAAGTTCCTAAGTTATTAACTTTTGACAACGAACTGCTGTGATCAAGGAAAAGTGCTCAAAATTCACTGAAATGGGTGCAAGTTGAGTTACCATGCATAAGGTTTGAATACAAATATTCTCCATACTGGATGACTACAAAATATTCCTCTCCAAACGCCGGATTACAATGCACAAATCCGACCTTGTCTATGCATGAGAATAAAATGTGTCGGAACAAATGCTCACTGGAAAGAATGGGAAAAGATTATAACTCACCTGGTGAGCGGAATACAAATATATTTGCTAGGAAGCAAATTGAAGTGACCATTGCGTATGATTTGAGAAAAGTTCTGCAACCAAATTTCTACCATTTTTTTTTTAAACTTCGAATGACGTCATGCGGGCTTCAGGGAAAATTTTGATCTACCTTCTTGTAAAGGTAACTTGGGTTTGTTATTTGTCACACAAACTGACGCAATTTATTCAATGCAAATGCCTGTTCCAAAAAAAGTGCATGGTCTTTTCAGTTCCCTATTATTTTTCACAATCACATCCCATTTCTGTGTTGTGTTTCTGGCACTAGAATTGACTCATGCATGATACTGATTGTGAATACCAAGCTTAGCATTAATACTTTTTGTAGTTATTGTTATCCGTTTTTGGTAAATAACTTAAGTACACCTCATTCTTTACTCACTGGCAGCTGATAAGTTGACAATTGTAATGCTAAGCATTAATAATTATACTGTGTTTTTACTCCCTACCTTGTGTCATGGCATACTATTTACAAAGATACATGCTTTATATCATTTGTTCATAACTTGCATTTGAGTCGCAAGACTCAAATGACTCATTGTGATTCAAATGATTGACTCGTGATTCAACTCATTTAAAAAAAGAAAGGTGTGATTAAACTCGCGACTCAAGATATGTTTTTGGGAAAAGAATCGATTCAACTCACGACTCATCCAAAAACGATTGATTCATGAGTCGATTCTCGATTCAACTCGAGTCGAGCACAAGTCTGCTTAGCACGTGGTGTAATATCACCCCAACACGTTGGGCATTATCACGCCAAACTCGTTGTGTAATGTCACGCCAACACGGCGTGCAACATCAGCTCCACACGCTGTGCAATATCAGCTCCACACGCTGTGCAATATCAGCTCTACACGCTGTGCAATATCAGCTCCACACGCTGTGCAATATCAGCTCTACACGTCGTGCACCGCGTCCATGCAGCTGTGTAGGTCTGGCGCTCGCGATCTTATCATCGATCGGAAGAGAGATAGTCCGTATATCAGTCCGATGACTAACACGGGCTCCCAAACATTGGGGTGGGGCGGTGTGTTAGCTTTGGCCCATTTGGCACATTGGCCCATTTTGCATTTTGATGGCATTGAGGGAGCCAACTCAACGCGAGATGAGAACAATGGCTCCTCACAAACAACACACTTGTGGTCGATCACCGCCTCTATGGCGTTCGGCTTGTGCGGCTCTGTCGCGTCTCTTGTTCAAGTCTGACCTTGAGCGGACCGTTCATCGACCGGACCCTGCATAGGAGATGGCGGTAGCCAGGGAACGTTGGTCGTATCGCGGGGTTACCGCTGTTCGGTCAGCGCCGGCCGCATCGGGTTCGCCGGCATGACCTGCCTTTAAACAGGTTCTTCGGTTCGGCGACACGTTCCGGGGCTACGGCCCCACCTCGTGTCACCGAAGCGGTGACACGAGCGGTCACACCTCGCTGCCGTGCGTGCCCTCCGCTGCACAGCGTGCAGCGGAGGGCAGCATCAGCGAGTGAGTGTGCAGGGCCGGCCCGCGATGGTGCCAACATGTGTGCGGTTTCAACGAAAAGACTGGATTTTTATCCTCCTGTGGCCTGGTAAGGCTGCTCCCTCGGTGTATCGCAGGGAATGTTCGAACACGCAGGTTTACACTGCACCGGGTTTGTTGATTTGTTCATTGAGTGGTTCTCGACGCCCTTTGTGCACGATCACGGCTGATGGCACCGTTTATACAGCGGAGGAATTATTATAAATTGTACGACACAAGAACACAGAATTCCTGGACATTGCTGCAGAGCAGTCAGAGAGGGTCCCAGCAGTGCTGGTCGGGATCTGTGTCAAACTTCAGGGTTGCTCGGTAGGCTTTAGGGATGCACAGGCACCCTAAAAGAATGCAATTTTCCACTCACGCCGGTGACCTCGCCGATGACTTCACTGGTAAGATAGCCGGTCCGACTGTGTGGGACTTGATTGGGTTGGTGGCTGCTATGCCAGCGGAGATCGGGGTACGTCAAGAGGTTGATGATGCCAGCGGAGATCGGGGGTACGTCAAGAGGTTGATGATGCCAGTGGAAATCGGGGGTACGTCAAGAGGTTGATGATGCCAGAGGAGATCGGGAGTACGTCAAGAGGTTGATGGTGCCAGTGGAAATCGGGGGTACGTCAAGAGGTTGATGATACCAGCGGAGATCGGGGGTACGTCAAAAAGGTTGATGATGCCAGAGGAGATCGGGGTACGTCAAGAGGTTGATGATGCCAGCGGAGATCGGGGGTACGTCAAGAGGTTGATGATGCCAGCGGAAATCGGGGGTACGTCAAGAGGTTGAGGGTGCCAGAGGAGATCGGGGTACGTCAAGAGGTTGATGATGCCAGCGGAGATCGGGGTACGTCAAGAGGTTGATGATGGACAGGTCGAGAGCACGCGGTTGTCTTTTCTTTGCCGACGCTTGCGATCACGTGCTGCCGGGAAGTCACGTGCTGCCGGGAAATCACGTGCTGCCGGGAAATCACGTGCTGCCGGGAAGTCACGTGCTGCTGGAGGAATTTCTGCTGGAGGAATTTCTGGAGTACGTCAAGAGGAATAGAGGAAGGAGGAATTTCCTTTTGGAAATTCACGGAGAAATTGGGAAGTCACGGAGGAATTTTATCTGTGCTGCTGGAGGAATTTCTTGTGCTGGCGTCCGTATTCCAGAAAATGTAATGGTGTTGGGACTGCATTAGTGTCGCCAGAACAAATGATGCCAGCCAAGTCTGGAAATTTCCTCCAAAGATTAAATAGAGGTTTTAAGTAGGAACGACGACATTGCAATATCGGGAAGCAACAACATGCAACGTGTACTGAATATTTTGTGTTGTGGAGGGGGAATTGAGATGCACTTCACAAACGAAGGTGGGATCATCTCCCAAAAGGTGAAAACCTCCTCCTAAAGAGAACTCCAGGGTAAGCCCTGAAGACGTCCAAATATAAAATTGGCCATCGGGAGTCGGAACCACATCAACCACAAACAAATAATAAATGACTTCTGACATATCGCCCAACGTCTCCAAACCATCAGGGGTCAGGAGTCTGACGCGGTATCAAGGAGTGCCCTACATGACCCATAATTAACGTGACCAGAAATTACACATGTGTTCTTAGCCTTATGGAGGAGATGTTGACATGACACCACTAGTCCTTCAACGCACCGCACCCCCCGAAAATGTGCGGCTCAGTCACAGCGACATCCTTTGAGAGTTCCGCAGAAGACATGGTTTGCCCTCGAACCACCTGGCCACCAGCATGACACACTTTTCAGGCGCAATGCTGTTCGAAATGACGTCCAACAATAACGCCTCTTTCGACGCGGTCGATTACAAGCAAAGCACTGGCACAGCGAATAGTTCATTGAATTATCACGAAATTACATGCTGTTAAACGGACTAAGTTGCTTGGGCTGGTCCGATAAATGACTGACCGGAATGGGCTCCAGCTAAATATAGCATCCCACACAGTGTGCCACTTCAATCGGCAACAAATCCGAGCGGCCCAAAAATAGAGCAGCCGTACGTGGACCGAACATAGTACCAACTGAACACACTGGTAGCCGTGCGTGGATGGAACATATTGCAAACTGTCCACACTGGTAGGCGTACGTAGGCCGAACATAGTACAGACTGTCCACACTGGTAGCCGTACGTGGGCCGAACATAGTACAGACTGTCCACACTGGTAGCCGTACGTAGGTGGAACATGGTGAAAACTGTCCACACCGGTAGCCGTATGTGGGCCGAGCATGGTACCAACTGTACAGACAGGTAGCCCAGATCCTGACCAGGGACGATGAGGTTGTTTGTCTGGCTCAACTCAAATAGAAATTAGTTATTGGCTTGATTATGCATGGGACGTCATCCGTTGAAGTTAACATGCGTCCAAGTCGCACTGGAGCTCATGATCTTACTGCCTAGTTACTTCCTGAGCCATGTTGGCACAAAGTTACTTCTCGTGGCACTACTTAATCCACTTACTTCTAAACTGATCCTACCACACAAATTTCCCGAGCCCTTTGATACTGCTTTACGCCCGCTGATCCTGCCGTACCGCGTGCAACTACTTCAACTACTTCAACTACTATCCATGCCATGGCGCCAGACAGCCCACGCCGTGGCTCCAGACAGCCCATGCCGTGGCCCCGGACAGCCCGCGCCGTGGCGCGGACATTCTATCAGATGTCACCAGACATTCTATCAGACGACAGTCGCAGCTTCCATGCTCTGTATCCCCAGCTAAATGCTCCATGCTCTGCATCACCCTCCCCGCCCTTCCCATCACGCGGAGTGTCAGACGGTGACGACTCGCCCCGAGGCTGGCACAGAGTCCGAGGCTGCGGCCGTGGCAGCTGACCTTGACCCTGACCCTGACCCAGAAGCGCTGTCTGACCTTGAGGCGCGACAGCCAGGCTGCCTCCCGCAGCTGCCGGGTGACACACGCGTTGTGAGACGCCGATGTGTGACGTCATGTCACACACCGGCGGCCTGCTGTCCACACGTGCACTGTGTGGACTGGCGCGGGTCACTGGAGGCACTGTTCACTGGCGCGGGTCTTTGTTTGTTCACTGGTGCGGGTCAGTGCAGCGTGCAGCACTGCTGGAGTGCACCGCCGTGCTTGTGTCGTCACCAACGCTGTGCACCAGAGCGCCCCGGCACCGGGCGTGCCGAGCGCCCAGGGCACCCACGCGCAGCCGCACCAACAGAGGCGGGTGGCCGGCGGCCGGCGGTACTGCCACCACTGGCCACCAGAGCGCCCCGGCACCGGGCGTGCCGAGCGCCCAGGGCACCCACGCGCAGCCTCACCAACACAGGCGGGTGGCCGGCGGCCGGCGGTACTGCCACCACCGGCCACCAGAGCGCCCCGGCACCGGGCGTGCCGAGCGCCCAGGGCACCCACGCGCAGCCTCACCAACAGAGGCGGGTGGCCGGCGGCCGGCGGTACTGCCACCACCGGCCACCAGAGCGCCCCGGCACCGGGCGTGCTGAGCGCCAAGGGCACCCACGCGCAGCCTCACCAACAGAGGCGGGTGGCCGGCGGCCGGCGGCACTGCCACCACTGGCCACCAGAGCGCCCCGGCACCGGGCGTGCCGAGCGCCCAGGGCACCCACGCGCAGCCGCACCAACAGAGGCGGGTGGCCGGCGGCCGGCGGCACTGCCACCACTGGCCACCAGAGCGCCCCGGCACCGGGCGTGCCGAGCGCCCAGGGCACCCACGCGCAGCCGCACCAACAGAGGCGGGTGGCCGGCGGCCGGCGGTACTGCCACCACCGACCACCAGAGCGCCCCGGCACCGGGCGTGCCGAGCGCCCAGGGCACCCACGCGCAGCCTCACCAACAGAGGCGGGTGGCCGGCGGCCGGCGGCACTGCCACCACTGGCCACCAGTAGCCCCGGCACCGGGCGTGCCGAGCGCCCAGGGCACCCACGCGCAGCCGCACCAACAGAGGCGGGTGGCCGGCGGCCGGCGGCACTGCCACCACTGGCCACCTGGATGTCGCCCGCTGAAAGCCTTTTGCTGTGCGTCTGTCGCCGATCGCGTGAGCACCAGCGTCGCTCAGCTCCGGTCGACCCAGCACCATTGTCGGTCAGCTCCGGCAGACCCAGCACCATTGTCGCTGAGCTCCGGCCGACCCAGCACCAGCGTCGTCAGCTCCGGCAGACCCAGCACCATTGTCGCTGAGCTCCGGCCGACCCAGCACCAGCGTCGCTCAGCTCCGGCAGACCCAGCACCAGTGTCGGTCAGCTCCGGCCGACCCAGCACCAGCGTCGCTCAGCTCCGGCAGACCCAGCACCATTGTCGCTGAGCTCCGGCCGACCCAGCACCAGCGTCGGTCAGCTTTGGCCAACCCAGCACCAGTGTTGGTCAGTTCTGGCCGACCCAGCACTATGCCAAGTGTTGCACGAATGTTGTAGTTAAAATGTGGTTGTAGCCGACGTCATCCTCAGACGGCGTGTATATACACACAGTAAGGGAATACCCGACGGCATCCTCAGCGCGATTTTGTCATCGACCTCGTTTATCGTTACAGAACTCTCACGCAAGGGAAGTGGTTTCAAAGCGCACTGTCAACGGCAGCGATAGACTGCGAGTTTGGAGGAAATAAGCGTAGCCCGTCAATAGACGTACACAGTTGCACACTGAAGACTCAGTCGCTCAATACATGACGTGTGACCACTCTTGCTAAGATATTGTTCCACAATATACCATCGATTTAAAGGGATGCTTGACGGTTCGGTTCTGACCGACGACATCCTGTATGCATTCGTGACAGTGTCATGAGGACATCGTGTGGTTTCGGGGAATGCATGGCTGATTGTGGATGCATTGAGCCATTTATGCATTGAGCGAAGATTACCAAGGGTGCAAGGGTGCAAGGGTAACCGCAGAGCAACAGCTGCTGGCCGGAGCCGTTCAGCAAAGCTCTCCAGCGAGATGCAATGGTGACTCCAGCAGAAGGGGCTCTGAGAAGCCATGCATAGGAGTGTGACACATCACACAGCGAGGCGTGACAAATCACATGCGGGATCGTGACAAATCATACAGCGTGGCGTGACGAGTCATACACACGGGCAATGGCGTCGACTCGGTTTTTGACAGGGGGAAGGGAAGGGGTTTGTGTCGATTATTTCCATGGAGAGCCATCGGCGTAATTTCGGTTTTTTCCTGGCTTGGGAGTAACGCCCCCCCCCCACCACCACCACCCCGTCTCCAGCGGTGGCGACGGCCATGCGTTGTGATTACTCATGTCGGTGGCAGATCCTACAAAAATAAATCATAAGCATGGCAATTATTCAAAGTAGCGTGACAAATAAAACGGACGGACAGGCCGAGAGAGAGAGAGAGAGAGAGAGAGAGAGAGAGAGAGAGGGAGAGAGAGAGAGAAGGAGAGAGAGAGAGAAAAAAAAAAAGAAAAGAAGAGAAGAGAGAGAGAGAGGGGGAGGGGGAGAGAGAAGAGAAGAAAAAAAAAAAAAAAAAAAAAAAAAAAAAAAAAAAAAAAAAAAAAAAAAAAAAAAAAAAAAAAAAAAAAAAAAAAAAAAAAAAAAAAAAAAAAAAAAAAAAAAAAAAAAAAAAAAAAAAAAAAAAAAAAAAAAAAAAAAAAAAAAAAAAAAAAAAAAAAAAAAAAAAAAAAAAAAAAAAAAAAAAAAAAAAAAAAAAAAAAAAAAAAAAAAAAAAAAAAAAAAAAAAAAAAAAAAAAAAAAAAAAAAAAAAAAAAAAAAAAAAAAAAAAAAAAAAAAAAAAAAAAAAAAAAAAAAAAAAAAAAAAAAAAAAAAAAAAAAAAAAAAAAAAAAAAAAAAAAAAAAAAAAAAAAAAAAAAAAAAAAAAAAAAAAAAAAAAAAAAAAAAAAAAAAGAGAGAGAGAGAGAGAGAGAGAGAGAGAGAGAGAGACGGGCGTGACAAATCGTGCAGAGGTGCATGAAAATGCATGTAGAGGGAGCATGCAAAGAAAGCGTGGTGTGCCTAACTATGTAGGCACATACTTTGTCTTTTATTTATCACCTTACAGTGATAAATCATACCAATGGATGTGCCACTTCATACGGACAGACGGAGCAAACCATACATAAGGGCGTTGGCGGATCTAAGGGCACGGGGAAATGCGACCCCTACCCCTCAGAAAGACGATTTCCAGAACTTTTGCACTAAAATGTCATTTTATCGAAATCCAATAAATGCATTATAGAAATATTGCCTTAAACAAACCTAACGAGTGCTACCCATTGACATCTGAAGGGTATTCCTAAGTCGGAGACAAAAAAAACATGGAATTGCCGCTAACAACAACCCCCTACACCGGTCGAAAACCAATTTTCTGGATCCGCCACTGCATATTGGCGTGACAAATCCGACAGACGGGCGTCGTAGCCGAAGCAGAGATCCACACACAAACACTGCGGCAGAACCCGCCTCGGTTCGAAACAGCGAACATGACAGCGCAAACAGCTGGCGCGCGGCAACTGGCTGGCCCGACGAAACGCTGCAAAAGTAGCACGGCTACACCAACGGGGACGGCCGAGCTAATTAAGCCGGCGCAAGTTAGCCTACCGCCAACCCTGCACACAGCGAACAGGCAGTTGGCGTGGGGTCGGGTCGCGGAACACTGGCCCCGTGTCCGGCCGGTGGCGGCTTACACACCAGCTGAGGTGATAATCGTGCCGCGGCGCCAGGCCATGTGATAGGCCATGTGACAGCTCATGTGATAGGCCATGTGATAGGCCATGTGGTAGGCCATGTGACAGGCCATGTAAGTGGCGGCTTACACACCAGCTGAGGTGATAATCGTGCCGCGGCGCCAGGCCATGTGATAGGCCATGTGACAGGCCATGTAAGTGGCGGCTGACACACCAGCTGAGGTGATAATCGTCCCGGGGCGCCAGGCCATGTGATAGGCCATGTGACAGGCATGTAAGTGGCGGCTGACACACCAGCTGAGGTGATAATCGTCCCGCGGCGCCAGGCCATGTGATAGGCCATGTGACAGGTCATGTGATAGGCCATGTGATAGGCCATGTGGTAGGCCATGTGATAGGCCATGTAAGTGGCGGCTTACACACCAGCTGAGGTGATAATCGTGCCGCGGCGCCAGGCCATGTGATAGGCCATGTGATAGGCCATGTAAGTGGCGGCTTACACACCAGCTGAGGTGATAATCGTCCCGCGGCGCCAGGCCATGTGATAGGCCATGTGATAGGCCATGTGATAGGCAATGGTCAAGTGACTTGCTAGGAAGCAAGTACACACTGAAGCACGTGCACAGCCGCATGTGCTACAGGCCATGGTCACATCAACCCGCAGTACTGGCCATGCTACAGGCCATGGTCACTCCAACCCGCTGTACTGCCCATGCTACAGACCAGGGTCACGCCAACCCGCTGTACTGGCCATGCTACAGATCATGGTCACTCCAACCCGTTGTACTGGCCATGCTACAGACCAGGGTCACGCCAACCCGCTGTACTGGTCGAGTGTTTACCAGCATCCATAATGCAAGTGTGTCCAAGGGGACTCTTCCTCAGCCCAAGCCACGACCAACAGCTTCTCGGACGTTGGTAAAGTTCCTGGGCCGTTCGTGAAGATGAAGGATGCTGTGCCAAGTTATATGACGTTCGTCCAATGCGTCATTGTCTATCGAATACAGGAGTTGCTCATGACGATGGTGACAGTGCAAATTATATATGATGATGCATTGGATGCGCTCCGCTCATATACTTCAAGTATAATTGAGGTCGCCCCATTTTGGCTGCCGATGGCTAGCTGCCAGTCGGCCTGGTGGGGGAAGGTCACTGTACTAGCTGCCAATGAGTCTGGTGGGAGAAGGCCACTGTAGTAGCTGTCAGTCAGCCTGGTGGGGGAACGTCACTGTAGTAGCTGCCAGTCAGCCTCGTGGGGGAACGTCACTGCACTAGCTGCCAGTCGGCCTGGTGGGGGAAGGTCACTGTACTAGCTGTCAGTGGGCCTGGTGGGGGAAGGTCACTGCACTAGCTGTCAATCAGCCTGGTGGGGGGAGGTCACTGTACTAGCTGTCAGTCAGCCTGGTGGGGGGAGGTCACTGCACTAGCTGTCAGTCAGCCTGGTGGGGGAAGGTCACTGCACTAGCTGCCAGTCGGCCTGGTGGGGGAAGGTCACTGTACTAGCTGCCAGTCAGCCTGGTGGGGGAAGGTCACTGCACTTGCTGCCAATCAGCCTGGTGGGGGAAGGTCACTGTACTAGCTGCCAGTCTGCCTGGTGGGGGAAGGTCACTGCACTAGCTGCCAGTCAGCCTGGTGGGGGAAGGTCACCGTACTAGCTGCCAGTCAGCCTGGTGGGGAAGGTCACTGCACTAGCTGCCAGTCAACCTGGTGGGGGAACGTCACCGTACTAGCTGCCAGTCAGCCTGGTGGGGAAGGTCACTGCACTAGCTGCCAGTCTGCCTGATGGGGAAGGTCACTGTACTAGCTGCCAGTCAGCCTGGTGGGGAAGGTCACTGCACTAGCTGCCAGTCTGCCTGGTCGGGAAGGTCACCGTACTATGTAGCTAATGTTGTCCGGACAACGCAAAGATACGCTGACGATCAAAATAAGAGAGACAGGGAACGCTAATCCGCCTCATGGGTATCCGGCGGCAATGGCCTAGGAGTGCGGCGTGAGCACAGCACACCCACCACAGGTGAGCCCGCCTCGGGTGTCAGTGGTACCGTCGCACTGTACGCAATAGCCAGACGAAGACCATGTCTAAACACCTTCGATTGTATTTGCGATCAACATGAGCACACTGGCCAAACCTAAAACATTGAGAGAGGAGCGGAGGAAGCGTTCTCCTCAGAACTGGCAAAACCCTGTGCACGGTTCACCACAATATGTGCACAGGTAAACCACCGAATGGCCATAATTTGGTGAGAAGATTACAAGGATTGGTGAGAATATTGGTGAGAAGATTGGTGAGAATATTGGTGAGAAGATTGTTGATATAATAGTGATAATATTGGTTAGAATATTGTTGATAATATTGGTGAGATATTGGTGAGAAGGTTGGTGGAAAAAAAATTGGTGAGAAGATTTGTGAGAAGATTGGTGAGAAGACTGGTGAGAAGATTGGTGAGAAGATTGGTGAGAAGATTGGTGAGAAGATTGGTGAGATGATTGGTGAGATGATTGGTGATACGATTGGTGAGAAGATTGGTGATAAGATTGGTGAGAAGATTGGTGAGAAGATTGGTGAGAAGATTGGTGAGACTATTGGTGAGGCGGTTGGTTAGACGGTTGGTGAGACGGATGGTGAGACGATTGGTGAGACGGTTGGTGAGACGGTTGGTGAGACGGTTGGTGAGACGGTTGGTGAGACGATTGGTTAGATGATTAGTGAGAAGGCTGGTGTGGAGACTGGTGAGAATATTGGTGAGAATATTTATGAGAATATTGGTGAGACGATTGGTAAGAAGATTGGTAAGAATATTGGTGAGAATATTGGTGAGAATATTGGTGAGAAGATTGGTGATAATATTGGTGAGAATATTGGTGAGAAGATTGGTGAGAATATTGGTGAGAATATTGGTTAGAATATTGGTGAGAATATTGGTGAGAATATTGGTGATAATATTGGTGAGCAGATTGGTGAGATATTGGTGAGAATATTTGTGAGAAAATTGGTGAGACGATTTGTGAGACGATTGGTGAGACGATTGGTGATACTATTGGTGAGAATGTTGGTGAGAAGATTGGTGAGAAGATTGGTGATCATATTGGGGAAAATATTGGTGAGAATATTGGTGAGAAGATTGGTGAGAATATTGGTGAGAAGATTGGTGAGAAGATTGGTGAGAAGATTGGTGAGAAGATTGGTGAGAAGATTGGTGAGAAGATTGGTGAGAAGATTGGTGAGAAGATTGCAAGCATGTAGATAAGTGAGTAGGGGCTATATCAGATATTTGGATGGTCGTTCGGAGAATGCTCGGACGACGGAATCGGACACTCGGAAGAATGCTCACAGACGACGGGCAATGCAGTTCGACGAAGAGTGACGCATTTAAGCATAACCGTGAACGACATAAGACTACAAGAGAGCACTGGATTGCGCGCCGATGCAAAGCCACACAGTGTCGACACAGCCCACGCGCCCGTGCACCACGAGCGCGCGTGGGCTGAGCGGCTGTCGGTGCCGTTTGAGCTGCACTATAGCTCATCGTTTGGCGTCGAGTTAGACTCGCTGCTGACATCTGACGTCCGTCGTGGCGCGTCTCGTCGACTTCAAGCGAAGCGCGTCGGATGCAACTGGAGCACCTCGGAGCCAACTAGAGCACATCGGACCCCATGAGACTCAGCCAACTGGAGCTCACAGCCCCTCCCTAGTTTCAACTGGATCTCGTAGTGCCCGGTGGGAACCCACCGGACGCCAGAGCAGCCGACCGGATCCAACTGGATCCATCCCATCAGGCGCAGTGGGATGACGCTGGACGCCGGCGAATCTCACCGCATCTAGCTGAATCGCAAGGGGCATCGCACTGGACACAACTAGTCCAACTGCATTGCCCTGTAAATTTGCTGATGTCAGCCACCGCCACCAGCAATACTGCGCCGCATCGCTCGTTTACATCTGGCCAGCGTGGTTCGGCTAGTAGGGCGGCACGTGCGCATCCCAGTTCAGCTTGACAACCGCTCACGCGGTGTCGCTGACCAAGCAGTTGATTGATGCATTTTGGAGCTGCCTAAGGAGGCAAACACATTTTGTTGGCGCTCTCAGTGGCTCGCAGTGGCCCGCCTCGCATCCAAGCGGTTTGTGGAAAGCTGGATTGTCACCCAGGCATCTACGTGCATATGGGGCAAACACAATAGTGATATTTTGGTCACGATGAAATGGGCTGTTCCTGCTTTTGCTATTTCATCTCCTACCTCTCAACAGCTTGGCCAGTCAGTTTGCAGGCAAGTCTGCTGTTCACCATTACAGCATTGCTCCTGTTTGTGCGTGGCTATGCGTTGGCACTGTTGCGTAGCTATGGTGGCGTCGGACCAGGCGCGGCGCCCAGTTTCACCACGGTTAGACGAAACGTAGTCGTCACATGCAATGGAGTGATTTCCCAAAATCCTGGTTGGTGTGCATATATACGTTTGGCATGACGTGGACTTGTCAGGAAATGGGAGGGTTTAAATCACACCCAAAAAATGACGCTGTGAAAGGGGTACGTGGGGGAGGGCGGGTTGAGCTCAGCACTTCCGTTTCGCATTTTGTGGGTATACGAGCAATGCTTGTGGGTGCACAAATTTGGTTTGTGGATGCAAGCGCATCCACAAAGAAATAATGACTTTCACTTCACACATCTTCGCTTTATCATTTAATATGATAATTCCGATACGTTTGCTTTCTTACCTAGCTGGGCAAAGAAAGACCTTTTCCGAACCGGGTCAATAAGCAAACAAAAAACGTTCATTTCCTTTGATTTGATGTATCATGAAGCCATCTACGTCCACAACGGCAGTAAAGAATAGCAGAATGAGTGTAAAAGTCAGGAGGCGGAAAAATAAAAATAATGTCAAATACGCCAACGAAAACATTGGCTTTCAGCGCTTATCGACACACTTAATGAGATCCAAGAGCAAAACCGTTCCGTCTCTTCAAACAGTGTTGCTGTAATTGTTCCACGTAGCATCGGGCTTTGTTGCACAATCAGAAGGACTTGGATTCGCACCTGACAAGCAGGCACGAAGTCCGGGCCCGGCATTTATCGCAAGCGTCTAGAGTTTTGTCGATGATCGCAAACAGCCACACGAGGACATCGCAGTCTAGCTGAGTGTGACGCTCCACCCTGCAGTTGTCACGCTGCAGCAGACGGCAACAGCCACACGAGGACATCGCAGTCCAGCTGAGTGTGACGCTCCACCCTGCAGTTGTCGCGCTGCAGCAGACGGCAACAGCCACACGAGGACATCGCAGTCTAGCTGAGTGTGACGCTCCACCCTGCAGTTGTCACGCCGCAGCAGACGGCAACAGCCACACGAGGACATCGCAGTCCAGCTGAGTGTGACGCTCCACCCTGCAGTTGTCACGCTGCAGCAGACGGCAACAGCCACACGAGGACATCGCAGTCCAGCTGAGTGTGACGCTCCACCCTGCAGTTGTCACGCTGCAGCAGACGGCAACAGCCACACGAGGACATCGCAGTCTAGCTGAGTGTGACGCTCCACCCTGCAGTTGTCACGCCGCAGCAGACGGCAACAGCCACACGAGGACATCGCAGTCTAGCTGAGTGTGACGCTCCACCCTGCAGTTGTCACGCTGCAGCAGACGGCAACAGCCACACGAGGACATCGCAGTCCAGCTGAGTGTGACGCTCCACCCTGCAGTTGTCACGCTGCAGCAGACGGCAACAGCCACACGAGGACATCGCAGTCCAGCTGAGTGTGACGCTCCACCCTGCAGTTGTCACGCTGCAGCAGACGGCAACAGCCACACGAGGACATCGCAGTCCAGCTGAGTGTGACGCTCCACCCTGCAGTTGTCACGCTGCAGCAGACGGCAACAGCCACACGAGGACATCGCAGTCTAGCTGAGTGTGACGCTCCACCCTGCAGTTGTCACGCCGCAGCAGACGGCAACAGCCACACGAGGACATCGCAGTCCAGCTGAGTGTGACGCTCCACCCTGCAGTTGTCACGCCGCAGCAGACGGCAACAGCCACACGAGGACATCGCAGTCTAGCTGAGTGTGACGCTCCACCCTGCAGTTGTCGCGCTGCAGCAGACGGCAACAGCCACACGAGGACATCGCAGTCCAGCTGAGTGTGACGCTCCACCCTGCAGTTGTCACGCTGCAGCAGACGGCAACAGCCACACGAGGACATCGCAGTCTAGCTGAGTGTGACGCTCCACCCTGCAGTTGTCACGCTGCAGCAGACGGCAACAGCCACACGAGGACATCGCAGTCTAGCTGAGTGTGACGCTCCACCCTGCAGTTGTCACGCTGCAGCAGATGGCAACAGCCACACGAGGACGTCGCAGTCTAGCTGAGTGTGACGCTCCACCCTGCAGTTGTCACGCTGCAGCAGACGGCAACAGCCACACGAGGACATCGCAGTCCAGCTGAGTGTGACGCTCCACCCTGCAGTTGTCACGCTGCAGCAGACGGCAACAGCCACACGAGGACATCGCAGTCCAGCTGAGTGTGACGCTCCACCCTGCAGTTGTCACGCTGCAGCAGACGGCAACAGCCACACGAGGACATCGCAGTCTAGCTGAGTGTGACGCTCCACCCTGCAGTTGTCACGCCGCAGCAGACGGCAACAGCCACACGAGGACATCGCAGTCCAGCTGAGTGTGACGCTCCACCCTGCAGTTGTCACGCTGCAGCAGACGGCAACAGCCACACGAGGACATCGCAGTCCAGCTGAGTGTGACGCTCCACCCTGCAGTTGTCACGCTGCAGCAGACGGCAATAGCCACACGAGGACATCGCAGTCCAGCTGAGTGTGACGCTCCACCCTGCAGTTGTCACGCTGCAGCAGACGGCAACAGCCACACGAGGACATCGCAGCCCAGCTGAGTGTGACGCTCCACCCTGCAGTTGTCGCGCTGCAGCAGACGGCAACAGCCACACGAGGACATCGCAGTCCAGCTGAGTGTGACGCTCCACCCTGCAGTTGTCACGCTGCAGCAGACGGCAACAGCCACACGAGGACATCGCAGTCCAGCTGAGTGTGACGCTCCACCCTGCAGTTGTCACGCTGCAGCAGACGGCAACAGCCACACGAGGACATCGCAGTCCAGCTGAGTGTGACGCTCCACCCTGCAGTTGTCGCGCTGCAGCAGACGGCAACAGCCACACGAGGACATCGCAGTCCAGCTGAGTGTGACGCTCCACCCTGCAGTTGTCGCGCTGCAGCAGACGGCAACAGCCACACGAGGACATCGCAGTCTAGCTGAGTGTGACGCTCCACCCTGCAGTTGTCGCGCTGCAGCAGACGGCAACAGCCACACGAGGACATCGCAGCCCAGCTGAGTGTGACGCTCCACCCTGCAGTTGTCGCGCTGCAGCAGACGGCAACAGCCACACGAGGACATCGCAGTCTAGCTGAGTGTGACGCTCCACCCTGCAGTTGTCACGCCGCAGCAGACGGCAACAGCCACACGAGGACATCGCAGTCTAGCTGAGTGTGACGCTCCACCCTGCAGTTGTCACGCTGCAGCAGACGGCAACAGCCACACGAGGACATCGCAGTCCAGCTGAGTGTGACGCTCCACCCTGCAGTTGTCACGCTGCAGCAGACGGCAACAGCCACACGAGGACATCGCAGTCCAGCTGAGTGTGACGCTCCACCCTGCAGTTGTCGCGCTGCAGCAGACGGCAACAGCCACACGAGGACATCGCAGTCTAGCTGAGTGTGACGCTCCACCCTGCAGTTGTCACGCTGCAGCAGACGGCAACAGCCACACGAGGACATCGCAGTCCAGCTGAGTGTGACGCTCCACCCTGCAGTTGTCACGCTGCAGCAGACGGCAACAGCCACACGAGGACATCGCAGTCCTAGCTGAGTGTGACGCTCCACCCTGCAGTTGTCACGCTGCAGCAGACGGCAACAGCCACACGAGGACATCGCAGTCTAGCTGAGTGTGACGCTCCACCCTGCAGTTGTCACGCTGCAGCAGACGGCAACAGCCACACGAGGACATCGCAGTCTAGCTGAGTGTGACGCTCCACCCTGCAGTTGTCACGCTGCAGCAGACGGCAACAGCCACACGAGGACATCGCAGTCTAGCTGAGTGTGACGCTCCACCCTGCAGTTGTCACGCTGCAGCAGACGGCAACAGCCACACGAGGACATCGCAGTCTAGCTGAGTGTGACGCTCCACCCTGCAGTTGTCACGCTGCAGCAGACGGCAACAGCCACACGAGGACATCGCAGTCCAGCTGAGTGTGACGCTCCACCCTGCAGTTGTCACGCTGCAGCAGACGGCAACAGCCACACGAGGACATCGCAGTCCAGCTGAGTGTGACGCTCCACCCTGCAGTTGTCACGCTGCAGCAGACGGCAACAGCCACACGAGGACATCGCAGTCCAGCTGAGTGTGACGCTCCACCCTGCAGTTGTCACGCCGCAGCAGACGGCAACAGCCACACGAGGACATCGCAGTCCAGCTGAGTGTGACGCTCCACCCTGCAGTTGTCACGCCGCAGCAGACGGCAACAGCCACACGAGGACATCGCAGTCCAGCTGAGTGTGACGCTCCACCCTGCAGTTGTCACGCTGCAGCAGACGGCAACAGCCACACGAGGACATCGCAGTCTAGCTCAGTGTGACGCTCCACCCTGCAGTTGTCACACCGCAGCAGACGGCAACAGCCACACGAGGACATCGCAGTCCTAGCTCAGTGTGACGCTCCACCCTGCAGTTGTCACGCTGCAGCAGACGGCAACAGCCACACGAGGACATCGCAGTCCAGCTGAGTGTGACGCTCCACCCTGCAGTTGTCACGCTGCAGCAGACGGCAACAGCCACACGAGGACATCGCAGTCCAGCTGAGTGTGACGCTCCACCCTGCAGTTGTCACGCTGCAGCAGACGGCAACAGCCACACGAGGACGTCGCAGTCCAGCTGAGTGTGACGCTCCACCCTGCAGTTGTCACGCTGCAGCAGACGGCAACAGCCACACGAGGACATCGCAGTCCAGCTGAGTGTGACGCTCCACCCTGCAGTTGTCACGCTGCAGCAGACGGCAACAGCCACACGAGGACATCGCAGTCTAGCTGAGTGTGACGCTCCACCCTGCAGTTGTCACGCTGCAGCAGACGGCAACAGCCACACGAGGACATCGCAGCCCAGCTGAGTGTGACGCTCCACCCTGCAGTTGTCACGCCGCAGCAGACGGCAACAGCCACACGAGGACATCGCAGTCTAGCTGAGTGTGACGCTCCACCCTGCAGTTGTCACGCTGCAGCAGACGGCAACAGCCACACGAGGACATCGCAGTCTAGCTGAGTGTGACGCTCCACCCTGCAGTTGTCACGCTGCAGCAGACGGCAACAGCCACACGAGGACATCGCAGTCCAGCTGAGTGTGACGCTCCACCCTGCAGTTGTCACGCTGCAGCAGACGGCAACAGCCACACGAGGACATCGCAGTCCAGCTGAGTGTGACGCTCCACCCTGCAGTTGTCACGCTGCAGCAGACGGCAACAGCCACACGAGGACATCGCAGTCCAGCTGAGTGTGACGCTCCACCCTGCAGTTGTCACGCTGCAGCAGACGGCAACAGCCACACGAGGACATCGCAGTCTAGCTGAGTGTGACGCTCCACCCTGCAGTTGTCACGCTGCAGCAGACGGCAACAGCCACACGAGGACATCGCAGTCCTAGCTGAGTGTGACGCTCCACCCTGCAGTTGTCACGCTGCAGCAGACGGCAACAGCCACACGAGGACATCGCAGTCTAGCTGAGTGTGACGCTCCACCCTGCAGTTGTCACGCTGCAGCAGACGGCAACAGCCACACGAGGACATCGCAGTCCAGCTGAGTGTGACGCTCCACCCTGCAGTTGTCACGCTGCAGCAGACGGCAACAGCCACACGAGGACATCGCAGTCCAGCTGAGTGTGACGCTCCACCCTGCAGTTGTCACGCTGCAGCAGACGGCAACAGCCACACGAGGACATCGCAGTCTAGCTGAGTGTGACGCTCCACCCTGCAGTTGTCACGCTGCAGCAGGCAGCCGTCGCTTTGCTCCTATCGAAGCTCTGCGGTCTGCCAACAGCACTCCGACGACCGCTGGCAGATATGTGGTGTTTCCTCATGGCTTTCAAGGCCAAGCGATTCTGCCAGCTGCTGCCTCGTGGATCATTGCGACGGATCCGCTGTTGTTGTTGCGCGACGGAACGACCGCACTAGATTCTCTGAAGTCGAGACGTCGGAAACACGTGCCGCTCGGTGACGATTGTGTTATTTGACCCGTTGACGTACGTGCGTCGTGTCTAACAAGCGCGTCCGAACACTTGACGCTGTGAATAGTGCAGATGGGTTCACACTGTTTTGCAGGCAACAGAGAGCAACACTTGACTATAGATGTGGTAGAAGGAACCGTCGCAGCATTCTGTACAGTTACACCTTTCGTAACCTCCTTGCTGGTTAACTACTATCGGTTCAAACACCAGGGCTCCTCCAATCATGTACGTACACTTGTTGTTCGTCTGTGACCCCTGTCGAGGCTGCTCTATAGAAACTTTCGATGCGGAATCAACCTGAAGGCGGCACCAGGTCAGCACTTCGCCAGGTTGTGCGCATAAGCCATCGCCATTCGCGTTCTTCGTCCTCTGAATGCCTGTGTGTATGCACCTGGTAGTGCCCAGTGGAACGGAATAATTTAATAGCACTCATCCGAGGTACTCAACTCATAGAGCTTGGAGGAGCTTGTTGTGCGAGCTCGAATCGAGCAGCAAACGTCTTGGTTCCCCAGCAGGTATAATTCGGCACACAACCGGCTCAGCAAACAGGTAGAAGGTGCATTCAAAGATGTCATAGTTTGGTTGAAATTATTACTTCACATACATTCTAGGTCAAATGTTGAAATTTTACCAGAATCTGATGACAGTGGTGTTCCGCAAGTCACAGCTAACCATCGGCCAATGAGAGGATGTCACCGCTTTACCCTACCTGGGTGAGGGGTTAACTCCTTCCCACCATCACCATTCGCCGCCTTCTGGCTGGGTGAGGGGTTAACACTCTTTCACCATCACAATTCCGCTCCTAATTGAGCTAGAGACATAAAACAAAAACCGGTACTTTGCTTGACGCAAGTTCTATCAATGGCACTACACACTCGTGAGATCTCGTGAACTCGTGAGATCAACCATTCACCCCCAAGGTCAGATGAAATGTTAGATGTTTGAGAAAATCGACATCTTCAGGTGAAGCAAAGCATGATACCCTAAAAATTGCACAAGATGACAAACTATAGGCGTGAGAGTGTAATTCTGGACATGACCTGTCGGTTGATGTACCACATGTCGTGGTCGAACACTTAGATAACCCCCACCCCAGGTCAATTCAAAAATACCTCTGACCCATAAATTGTAAACTTTTCGCGAACTAAGGGTAAACAAACGACAGTTCAGGTGGTTTGGGAAAAAAGTGTACAATGAGACCAAACTTCTGCTGTAAGGGATCTTCCGAGGTCATCAAAGCATGGAGGTCATCCAAGTGTCGAGGTCATCCAAGGTCGTTGACCAAAGATGACCTCGATGACCCTGTTGGAACTTGGAATCACGCAGTTATTTTCAGTGTGGAACGTCAATTTATTTGTCATTTTTACTCTATAAAAGTGAAAATAGAGATATTGAGCAAAGTTTACCAAGTTGGATCAACGCTTGACTTGATATGGTATCTTTCCTATAGGTCATAGCGATTCGCGTCACACGTCATAAACTGGAAATATCAGAAGAAACGCCTTGTGTGTTTGTTGAACGCAAAACTTGCGAACAACTCGCAAAATTTCCCCACTGTTAACAAACTCTGACCGTGACATTCACCAAGCACCTGAGGCTAATTTGTGACCTCATAGGGTCACGCTTGACGGCCGTTGCGATATCTTGCACCAAGCTGCACGTTATTTATTGTTCTGCTTCTCTAGCCTGCTCTGTTTGGAATTGTCACAGGGGATCGTACCAATCTCCCCCACCCCCGTGTGCCATTCGAAGGTGACTAGCTGCCCAATGCGGGCGAGGGTTAATGGTCTTGCATGACCAGGACTCTGTAATGGCTTCTCGTGAGCATAAAGCAAACATATGCGTGTTTATTTAAGGTTGTTTTTAGTAAAAGTGCGTGTGTAAAGTGTAAAATTGCAACATAAGTTTACAATAATATGCAACATTGACACGAGTATTGACCTTATATCAAATGTCTAGGCCTCCTAGGCCTCGACATGTCTATGTCTAGGCCATGTTTATGTCTAGGCCTCCTAACTATTTTAGTTTGCTCAAGCATCCATTTGCGCAGAATGCTAAGCCTTAGTTCATTTTATAATGATGTGCAGTGCAATATCATCTCCGTTTTAACACGAATTTATCTGGCATATCCTCAAGAATATCGTCGTATGTAAGTTGGCATCATTTGGCATCACCCGATTTTTTTTCTTTGCATCAACGCATATCAATGGCACTATTAACAGTAACAGAAAACAATTTAGATACAGTGATTATTTCTTTAAAAAATGTTGGGTCAGGAATTGATGGAATAAATTCCAGGATATTTAAACAATCATATAGGTCAATATTACCACACTTGACCCATGTCATTAACCTATGCCTGAATAGTGGGACTTTCCCCAAGCCATTTAAAATAGCTGTTGTCAAGCCCATCTACAAAAAGGTGACCCAGCAACATTTTGTAACTACCGTCCAATTAGTATTCTTCCATATATGTCAAAAATATTAGAAAAGATCATCTACAACCAACTCTTGGAACATTTCACACTACACAACATACTTTCTGATAAACAATTTGGTTTCAGAAAAGATATGTCCACATATATGCCTCTTCTCTTAATACAGAACTTGATCACCAAAGGGTTTGAAAATAATGAATATGTTGTTGGAATTTACCTTGATTTGAGGAAGGCATTTGATACTGTTGACAGGGAAATATTATGTGCAAAATTGGACAAATATGGAGTGAAGGGAAATGCAATTAAAATATTACAGTCATATCTATCAGGAAGAACTCAAGCTACCACAATCAATAACAGCACCTCTGCTTTCAGAAAGATTGAAATGGGTTTACCACAGGGCTCAATTCTAGGCCCCTTACTCTTTATAATATACATAAATGATCTTGTAAATTTGAATGTAGAATGTCAGACATTTCTATATGCTGATGACACTGCTATTTTTTTCAAAAGCACTGACCCTAAAGAGCTTCAAAACAAAATATAAAATTCCTTGCCAACAATTTCACAATGGCTACATTCAAATCTTTTGTCATTAAATGAAACAAAAACTGTATACCAGTTGTATAACAATCACAAAACGAATATTGATATTGAGATCAAATTTAATGGGATTGCTATTTTGCATCAAAATCCATTGAAGTACCTTGGTGTATACATAGATGAAAATTTGAAATTTGCATCCCATATCAGCAGTGTCTCAAACATAATAAGTCGTAACATAGGAATGATATCAAAAACAAAATATCTCCTAAGCAAAAATCACCTCTTAAAATTGTATAATGCATTAATTCTCCCATATATAAATTATTGCTGTTTTATCTGGGGTACAAACTATGCTAATCAGACACACAAATTGTCCTTGCTTCAGAAAAGAATGATGCGCATTATTGAGGGTGTATTTCCCCCTCAGAGTGCAAACCCTATCTTTAAGAAATACAAAATTTTAAAAGTCCAAGACATAGCAAAACTTCAGATGTTACTTATTATGCAAAAATGTATTTATAATCAGCTGCCTCATTCTATTAGACCTCTTTTCACCGTATCTCTGAATACCCCATATTCCACTAGGTTACAAGACCACTTCCAACACTGCTATTCAAACAAAAACTATCGTCTCTTCACCATTGAATGTTTTGGACCTAAGCTTTGGAATATCATCATAGCAAAACATTTTCTGCATACAGATATACCAAAATCTAAGACTGTTCTAAAAAATCACATAAAGACATACTTCTTGAACAAATACTAAATGACTCATGCACTCACTCTGTCTGTTGAATATTAGGGAAATTCACATATGTATGTGTGTGTGTGTGTGTGTGTGTGTGTGTGTGTGTGTGTGTGTGTGTGTGTCTGTGTGTCGGTGTGCGTGTGCGTGCGCGTGCGCGTGCGCGTGCTTAACCATATATAGAAGCTGAAAAACACCCAACCATAGTTCCTCCCACATTCCACCCAGCAACAAGCTTATGCTTAGCTGGATGGAGTTGTGGGAGGAGCCTAAGTAAACAAATGCATTTCAAATTAGGAGTGCCTACTACCATCTCGTCACAAACCAGCTACTAACATTATAGTTTAGGCCTCAACATCTCTTTGGGATGGATATAGGGCCAGTCATATGCCTCCTTTGGGTATGACTACTTTCAGCATTCTTTATTGCTAGTTTTATTGCTCTAACACTGGGTGCTTTTATGCTCGTTTATTTGTTTTCCATCTCTTAGCTGGGAGTGCCGCGACTTTACTGTTTATTTTATGGTGTTAACGTAAGGTACTTGCAGTCGTTGGGTAAGGGGAGGGGGCACTCCTGGTCACCTGATCTTGGGTGGCGGACCCAAACAAAAAAAAAAAAAAAAAAAAACGCATGCACACAAAATGCATAATCAGATACTCTAAATATCAGAGCACTGACTGTCTCGAACGGTTTGGTGCCCACGGCTACAAATATATGCCTTGAGGTGGTGGCATCCCCCTCGGCAAGCGAAGGTTTAGAGGCATATGCCATTGCGTAAATTAATAATACATAATAGTGCATCCATAGATTCAGAGAAACGTACGGACAGGCATCACCACTCGGCGACTCAAGATGCAAGCGCACTGCCTTGGTGTAGCCGTGGATATACACATGCTGAGGATAACCACCAAACTCGCAGTCGATACTCAGAAGCAGTAGGATCGAACCGTAAGGATAATCAGTACCGGAATATATTATGACTGGATGGCATGATACATCTGCACCACTTTACAATGTGGGCTAATGCAACTGTCCAGCCGGGAGTTGCTTTGAAATTTTGTGAAGCACGTTGAGGGTGTTTCTGTGCAGCCGAGTAGTTCACCCATAAGTAGATGCCGCCGCTCTTAGTTGTTTCAACTACAGGGCGCGTCGACGTTATTTGCCATGCAGCGCCCAGATATCACTACTCTCGTCGGTTATATGATACCGCGATACCGTTGCACCGTGATCGGTGCATGGTATGGTAGGTCACGGTATCATGATATGGTATGGTGCCGTGATCAATATCATTGCGCGATTGCTGCGCGAGCGATTTTGATTTACCTTGAGCGATTTGACCTTTTCATTTGAAACCATTGCCGGTGATACACTCCACTTGATTTCTTTCTTTGAAATATTGCGTGTGGCATTAATGAGCCGTTCACAGCACGGACCGAGCACTCGGTTCGTGTTTTAGACACCAACAGCTCGGTGCTCGTGTCGGCTGGACTGACGATGCCACTTGTCTGCAGCGGCCGGCGCATGGCTGGGTGTCAGGGCTGGCCGGCGCGGCTCTGGCTCGCTTCCCGGAGAGCAGGCGCCGATCACGTGCCACAAGTCATGTGACCAGGCGGCGGCGGGAATAATGATGCCCGCCCGACACTGCCGATCGCCGCCGCCGCACCTGCTTGTCTCGCTGGCCGGCGGCTGACGATGCAGGCGACGACGCGCGCGCCCGGCTGGCGCCTGCTCGGACCACCGCGTCGGCTGTGTCGACGGCCGCCGACACGAGCGGAGGCCGGGTCAGGTCGGCGGACGGGTCAGGTCGGCGGACGGGTCAGGTCGGCGGGCGGGTCAGGTCGGCGGACGGGTCAGGTCGGCGGGCGGGCAGTGCTCGGGCGGGTGGACGGGCAGGACGGGGTCGGGTACGGCGGTCGGTCGGGTACGGCGGTCGGTCGGGTGCGGCGGTCGGTGTCGGGTCTGGTCGGGCGGTCGGTAACCACCGGCTCGCTCGCCGGCGACTGTTGACGGAGTCGGTCGCGGGGGAGGAGGGGGTGGGGATGGGGGTGGCGGAGGAGGGGGGGCGTTGAGCACGCCAACTGTCCGACGGACCACATGGACGGCAGACAGATGGCCCGAAGGCGTGCTGCAGGCGCGCTGGAAATAAATGCGCGCCTTGTTCTCGGGTCCGTCGCGGCTGATAGATGGTGTGGTGGTCGGCGTAGCACTGGAGGCGGTGTCACCTTTCTACCAAACATTCAATGGTGTGTGTGTGTGTGTGTGTGCGACTGTGAACTGCTGTACTATTCATGCATCGCGCCTTTGCGACGGACGCATTGGAAGCCATCAGGGAAGTGGATTCGTCTGCGTGTAGCGCGAACCGCTCATGCATGAGCACGTCATACCGGAAGGCTTTACGGGGTCACCAGCCAAGAAACAACTGTATGGCATGCCTCAGAGTTGCATGCCGACGTGAGTAACAATTCGAGTAGTTCGAGTGCCTGGTTGTTGTTTTTGTCTACACTTCAGGACTGCATGTGCATGCAATATCGCAGCGGTCGATGGCGCGCTGTGCAAAGCTGTAGCGTAGCAGCGTAAGCCGACGAACAGAAAATGACGGCAACAACGGTGCAATTTCACGACTGTCAAAAACAAAGGTACATCGTAAGTGGTGCATGATGGCACAAAGGAGGCGAACCTAGGCATACGCTGCTGTAAAAGCTGACCGGGTCGCTAATGGTGCTCCCTGTCCCCACTAATTGCAAAGGTTGTATTGTGATTAATATGGGTAACACATGGCAGAGGGAAACACATGGCTAATAAATGGTCGTGCTCATTGATATACGGCAGTTTTCAGTGCATTTCAGTGCACGCCATGTCGGCGTTCTGTGACAATATTGGTCGGCTTCCATAGTGTGGACACTAACGGTCATCATCCACAGAACAGAGCAAGAAACAGCCCATGTCGTTACATTTATAGCTCGGTTAGATATGCAATTGTCGCATATAAATACGCTGGGATTGTACCATATTTGTTATATTCTTCACGTCCCCAACATTTCAGATTGGCTAGCTTAAGACAACTACAAGTGGAATAAATGTAGCTTTGGTTGTAATGTATAAACCCGTCTTTGTGAAACCCTCTTCTTTGGTGAAGCTTTTTGCGGTATTTTTCAGTATGAATATTGTTTATGAAGTTTGAAAATGAGTAAATTCATACACGTATGTGTTCTACCAGCCCCTGGTAAAATAATCTTGCTTCTGTTAACAATTAACTCCATTGACTTCATTAAATACAATCACTTCGATGGCCAGGAGTTAACGTCCGTTTTGTCCCCGGCATGGCACTTAAACTTGGGAGTGATTTAATTTTAGAGCCCAAGCAACGTCGATTTAATTAAACAATGAAACATAAAGAAGTTCTCGGAGCACTTGGCTCCACAGTTTGACAATTGTTTGCTATTGATTCCTCATCTTCGGGATCAAATGTCTGGTTCATGTGGTCATCCCGACCGCCGCCGAGGCAACGGCATCATTCCAACAAAAGGCAACCGATAACATCGCGACAAGTGGGTCCCGCAATTTGTGAACGTTTTCTAGAGGCGACTTGACCAAACGGCCGCTTCACCAGTGACGGTGCCGGTGCCGTACGGCAAGACGGTCCTGCCGTCTGACTGTGCGCCCGTCCTCGGTCCCCAAACGTGACTTCGGTGTGCTGCACCAGCTCGGTGTATCTGCATAGTTCGATCCGCACGTTTTCACGATTGTCGCACGCTTGGCATTTGCATGCTCCGGCCCGCCACGCGAGCAACTCCAACTGCGATCCACGCCGGCGCGTGCCGGCCACCGCTCCTGCACGCCACGCCGGCGCCGCTGGGCGTGGCTCCAGGCGCGTCCTCGCATCGGTGCCGACGTGACCCGCCCACACCTGACGACAGCCACCGGCTCTGCCGCGGCCGGCCGTGTGGTGACCGCTGGTCGGCGACGCGAAGTGCCGACGTGACCCGCCCACACCTGACGACAGCCACCGGCTCTGCCGCTGCCGGCCGTGTGGTGACCGCTAGTCGGCGACGCGAGGCGCGAGGGCATCGCGAGCCAGATCGTGGATCTAACCTGATGTGCTTGCCGCGCGGCCGCCGGCCCAGCAATTACTACCAGGCCGAGAAGGCTAAAGAGAGGCTTGATGGATATGTCGAATAATTTGGCAGCGCCCGCTGTCGATTGTATCATGATCGTTCTTATATTGATACCGAATTATATCAAACTATCCATATTTAGTGAATCAATCCGTTTCATGGGACATCAAGAAAAAAGGAATATCTTTAGCACGTGCGAGTCGAACTCTCATTATTCGCCATGTCTAACCGTGACTTGCAAGTGTCCTGATGAACTAACAGATCACGAGCCCACGTTTGGAGCCCACGCCAGAATTCCACGCCACGATCTATGTCAGGAGCCCACGTCGTGACCCTACGTCAGGGTCCCACATCAGGACCCTACGTCAGGACCTCACGTAAGGACGCCATGCCAGTACCACACGTCAGGACCTACACCAGGATCCCATGCCAAGATCCCACGTCAGGACCCACGTCAGGACTCCACGTCAGGACCCCACGTCAGGAGCCCGCGCGGCGATTCTGTACAGCTGTTTTTGGTCCGCACCGGAAAGGGGCGTGCTCGTGGACGTGTGTGTGTTCGAGTTCTCTGGTGCACAACCGCTCTGTTTCTGGTTTGAAGCGTCTGCGCTGCCTATTTGATTGACAAATCGAGTCCTACGATGTTCTAACATTCACGGCATTCCCACGTGAATCGGTGTGCGACTGTCGCAACTGCTGTTTGTGGCTGAAGTTTGTGCATGCTGTTCGAACGTGTGTTTGCTCAGTGTTGCGGTTGTTGTGAGCGACAACAGTTCAGCACCAGCGACAGGACTATGCATCACGGCCTGCGTGATTAATAGCGTGTCCTTTACGTTCACATCAGTGGCATGGATTTCAATGCAAATAGCTGAAACCTTCACTACTGGAGCCATGAGCAGCTGGACCGGAGATGGGAAATCGAAGAAGTCAGACGGTGTGCTCCTGAACAGCGCACGTGGGAAAACATCCCAGTCGAATGGCAACAACCAGTTCAGTGTAGCGTTGCCAGGCAGCAGCACCTTTGCGATATTATCGTTACGGCGAGCCAACACTCGCCTCGACGGTGCTCGGACGGGACGGGTCGCTGCTCAGGCTGATCAGGCTGCTCAGGCTGATCAGGCTGCTCAGGCTGCTCAGGCTGCTCAGGCTGCTCAGGCTGCTCAGGCTGCTCAGGCTGCTCAGGCTGCTCAGGCTGCTCAGGCTGCTCAGGCTGCTCAGGCTGATCAGGCTGCTCAGGCTGCCCGGGCATCGGGTAGTGCGCCGTGCGCCGTGGGGGTGCTCCAAGACAGCCAGCCGACGGACAAATCGCCACGCGTGCTCTCCACACGACGCGATGCAGAGCGCCACGACCATCCAGCTCAGCCGACAAACGGCCCACATCAGCCTGCCAATGCAGCCGAATCTGTCGGGGCCGTGCCGGCGTGCGTCCATCAAGCAGCTGGCAGCTCGCTTAGTCGGCAACGTGCGTCAGGAACACTACCGCCGGACATCAAACTGGTCAGCCGCCACGGCTGACAACGCTGTCAGGCGCTACGGTAAAAAGACAGGAGGCAACTGCCCAGCTCCAGCCGGCATGAATCGCGCTTCATGTGCAAACCATTGTGTATATACCAGCCTATTGGTGATCTTTCCATCAGTTCACACATCAGCATGCTTTTGAGCTGGTGCAGCAATGCATCACGCTCATTTAACTTCGCGTATGCCGCGCATGAGGTGATAGGCCAAATGTAGCGCTAGGAACTGAAATCCAGTTGCTGAAGGCAATAGAAGGCGGGTAGATAAGGTTTGTATTGGAATCAAATAAAGATGTCGCGTCTCGGTGTGCACATTTCCATATTGTAATTTAGGTGCGACGATGCTATGCCTTTCCTCAATATTTAGCGTTGAATATGTAGTGTTTGGCATTCATCATTACTAATGTTATAAGAATCGATTTCATCGATTAGCAATTCGATCGATTATAATATATAATATTATAAAAGATGCAATGGCCTGATGAGTTAAAATAGACAGATTATTCAAAATTCGTCGATATTAAGGAATATTTAATTACACATTCGCATAGTCAAAGGGCTCGTTGGCGTTGCGGGTGTAAGCATATCCCCGTTTTCTCAGCGCAATATATATATGTATGTCCCGTCAAAGAATCATGTACGACGCTATCCAATAAATGTCCGCTATTAGCGACTTTTAGTTCATCGATTGGTCACTTTCGAACCTCAGAAATTTGGTTCCTGAGTTATTTCAAAATATCACGTGTCCTTGGTGGTGATACCAGATACTATGGTGCTGATTGTCCAAATCCAGCTATGAATTAATGAACGTACCCAGCATATACCAGGAACAAAGATGGGTTCTAAAATGTTCCCTCCGAATTTACCGGATGCCATTCTGCCAACTGAGCAGGCGAGGGCTGCGCCTTCCAATGACCCAACTGAGCAGGCGAGGGATGCACCTTCCAATGACCCAACTGAGCGGGCGAGAGGTGCACCTTCCAATGACCAAACTGAGCAGGCGAGGGATGCACCTTCCAATGACCCAACTGAGCAGGCGAGGGGTGCACCTTCCAATGACCCAACTGAGTAGACGAGGGGTGCACCTTCCGATGACCCAACTGAGCACATTGTGGACCCGTGTACTCACATTCGTACTCGGTATGATTTTGCACGAGTCCTAGCAGCAGACATTCGCGAGCCATTCCTGAAATGGACAAATTGTGCACCTACCAAACTCCCACTGGGTAACAGTCGGTTAGGCAGCAAAGTACTCGGGACTTCATTTCTATACATCAAAAGCATGAAAAAGGTACGAAGCTCAACATCCCGACACAGACCGCCTCTAAATGTCAAGCAAAAATGAATACTCATGGGGGAGGGGATTCCCCATCAAACCACGACATGGCTGTAAGGCGACCGACATCTGAGAAAAGTCTGACCAGGATATGGTTGCAGGGCGACTGCCATCTGAGTAAAGTCTGACCACGACATGGCTGCAGGACCACCACTACCTGAGTAAAGTCTGACCACGACATGGCTGCAGGACCACCACCACCTGAGTAAAGTCTGACCACGACATGGCTGCAGGACCACCACCACCTGAGTAAAGTCTGACCACGACATGGCTGCAGGACCACCACCACCTGAGTAAAGTCTGACCACGACATGGCTGCAGGACCACCACCACCTGAGTAAAGTCTGACCACGACATGGCTGCAGGACCACCACCACCTGAGTAAAGTCTGACCACGACATGGCTGCAGGACCACCACCACCTGAGTAAAGTCTGACCACGACATGGCTGCAGGACCACCACCACCTGAGTAAAGTCTGACCACGACATGGCTGCAGGACCACCACCACCTGAGTAAAGTCTGACCACGACATGGCTGCAGGACCACCACCACCTGAGTAAAGTCTGACCACGACATGGCTGCAGGACCACCACCACCTGAGTAAAGTCTGACCACGACATGGCTGCAGGACCACCACCACCTGAGTAAAGTCTGACCACGACATGGCTGCAGGACCACCACCACCTGAGTAAAGTCTGACCACGACATGGCTGCAGGACCACCAACACCTGAGTAAAGTCTGACCACGACATGGCTGCGGGACGACCTCCACCTAACGTTTCCCCTTCCCCTCCGCCCGCCAAATGTCCCCTCCGTCCGTAAGACCGGTCCCGCCTCGGCAGCCAGAGACGACGTGCGGAGAACGATCGAAACTGGCGCGTAAACCGCTGCGTGTTGTGGCGCCAATGCCCCATTTCTGGCGCGTGCGCATGCTGCGGCTGCGCAACGAGCCCGCACAGCGCTGGGGGTCAACCGATGCCTCTCCGACCGCACGCAATTTGCCGGCGCACACCCGCCGAACGCCTTCCGCGAGTCAGAGCCAGGTTGATTCGACGACTCGAATCGACGTGTAAATGTGCAGACGGACCGACCGGCCGGGCGGTGGGCCGCCGGCGAAGGTAGGCCGTGCGTGTTACTGCGTGTCGGTGGTGGGCCAGATCGGTCCCAGCGCGCCCCCCTCCCCCGGCGCCGGAGGTGCCCCGACGCGAGGCGCGCCCCCCGGTCGACCGGATCGATGTCCGAGCTGGCGGCGCCGGCCGGCGTCGAAGCCCTCCGCGGCGTCAGCTGCATCAACACGACGCCGTTGGAACTGCGGGGCTGGCCGCGGCATCGGGCGTGGCCGGCAACGAGGCGCCCCGGCCGGCCGCCGAGGACACCGCCGTCCGCTGCCGTCCCGCTCAGGCTGAGGAGACGGCAGTGCGCGGTCCCGCCGGTCACCATGACGACTGTCAACGACGCGACGCAACTGGCCGGCCCGGCTCTCACGTCCACACGTACAAAACGGACCGGACGTTTTCCGTGGCTCAGAACGGACCGTGCGAAGGCCTAAATGCACCGTAACATGGGATTTTGCCAACGGAATGTATTGGAATCGGAATATCGTAGCAACGACGGTGCGCTCGGTAAAAGCCGAACAAAAGCCGAACACCGCCCACTGAAAGTGACTGAAGATTTAGGTGCGTCAGAGCGTTCCTGTGGCGCTTGTTTATTGCCTTTATCGCTTATTGAAATGGATGGGAAAGGTGTGTTGCTGCCTGCGCTGCTAGAGGAAGATAGACACCGTAGAACTCGGGTCCCATCCCTGCTATCTCACGAAGGGCAGCGATAGCGATACACGAAGAGCAGCGATAGCGATACACCAAGAGCAGCGATAGCGATACACGAAGAGCAGCGATAGCGATACACGAAGAGCAGCGATAACGATACACGAAGAGCAGCGACAGCGATACACGAAGAGCAGCGATAGCGATACACCAAGAGCAGCGACAGCGATACATGAAGAGCATTGATAGCAATACACGAAGAGCAGCGACAGCGATACACGAAGAGCAGTGATAGCGACACACGAAGAGCTCCTTAGCGAGTTTGTGAGCTTGCAGAGGGAGGACCGTATGCATCAAGTGGCTTTCCATGGCGCGTAGGTTCATGTTGTGTGGCAGAGCCCCTGGTTCGATGCATTCGAAGATTTGCAGAACATTTCAAGAAACCCGTTCAAATGACGATTTGACTCAATAAAGTACGTCGTATGCTTAAGTATTCAGCCTTCAAATTGTTTGTGGCACTGGGTACCAACGAGAAGCAAAACCACCACACCAGTGAAACCCGAAACAGTGGGCCGTCGAGCTTCAGTCGACTTTTATCCGGCGGCCGAAGCGGTCGCGAAATGGCGTGGAACGGGCTGTCGCTTCCCGCCTACGTCTGTTCGGTTCAGGCGGCGACTGGACCGGAGCGGACAGCAGGTCAGCAAACATTGTCACAACACGCCGCCAAACGTGCGGCCAGTTTTGCAGCGCCTTAGTCTGTGAACCATGTTAAGGTGTCCACTCGGGGCGGGGATGACCGAGTGGTTAAGGTGCTGAACTCTGGATGCCAATGTCCCGGGTTCAACACCCGCACCACCCGGGACATTTCCCAGTCCCGCAGTCCGCCAGCGAAACAGTGTGAGCAGTGCCATCGGCTGTGATCGCGCATAAAGTGCGTCGTGAACCACCCAATAAACAAACAACGAACAAGGTGTCCATTCATCACTCCACAAACAGCGTAGATACCGCTCTAGTGTTTATGCACGGAAGATATCCCGCGTTACTGCCGATGGAACTGGTCAGTACCGAAACGACCTTAAATGATAACAATTGTCACGGATTTCTCGAGAGGTGTCGCATAAGGATCCCCGAGTTCTATGCTGTTGGCCGTCGATGTGGTGTTGACATCGTGCTTTTGACCCGAGGTGTGGTGTTGATACTGCGCCATTTCTTGATCAGAAAAGTGATGTTAATGTTGTGTATTTGGCTACGGATGTGTTGTTGATGCTGTGCTATAGACCATGGGTGTGATGACGATCCTGTGTTATTGACTATAGCAGTAGTGTTGATGCTGTGCTATAGACCATGGGTGTGATGACGATCCTGTGTTATTGACTATAGCAGTAGTGTTGATGCTGTGCTATTGACCAGGGAGGTGGTGACGATCCTGTACTATAAACCATGGATGTGGTGTTGATGCTGTGCTATAGACCAAGTATGTGATGCTGATGCTGTGCTATTGACTATGGAAGTGGTGTTGATGTTGTGCTATTGATCATGGATGTGGTGTTCATACTGTGCCATTGACCACGGGTGTGATGCTAATATGCTGATGCTGAGCGCCTGATTGCTCTAGTCTGAACTAGCGATGATGACAGCCCACTGTTCTCCCCTCGGCTTTCACCGTTCCACATCTTGGTGTCGCGCTTACTCTGGTACATCTGTTGATCGGTATTTTGCTTCCCGTGCATGAGGATCGAGGTCTTATGGTGGCAAAGCACTCGGTCAACAAAGTGCCACGGTCCAGCCCTGGCTATGCAGGTGCTCGGAACTCGGACTGCACACCTGGCATCGGACGTGGTTCGGTACATGTTCTTTGTCGATATAACTGGGCTTACGAGAGGATGCGAATTTCCTCAGGGACCAATTTATCACGAGATATGCGGCAGACCAGGTGGATGTTTATTCAGCTGGCAGAGGAACACGAATTAACTGCGAGCATTCAATCATCGGCAGAGGAAGCGGCAGAGGAAGCGGCAGAAGCCCGGCCTGTCCGGCCGGATCAGCAATAACTCCTCCACGCCGGGGCGGAACTTCCCATACTTTGAGGAAGAGGCTGCATTGCTTGCCACTTGCCCCTTCTCCTCCAATGTTGCTGCACTTTGGTGACACTGTGCCATTGACCAGGGATATGGTGCTGATACTGCGCTATTGACCATGGATGTGGATGCATATGATCTATGGTTGTTGACTGGAAATGATGGCATCGAAATTCCCACTCCTCAACACTCATTTTGAAAAGCTCCACCCCTTTTCCTTGGAGGCTAATTAATAGGGGCAACCACGTACCCTTCAATCGCGAATGAACACAGACATGTCGCTTCATGTTCTTCGTACTTTAGACTACAATATTTTGATCGGTCTACTTCTTCCTCTGCATATTTCATGTCGGGCTCTACTTCGCAGTTTTGGCGTTTTTGTCCAAAGACGACTTTATCCACGTTGCTCGCGATATTTGTAGCGAGGATCACTCGTGATATTATGCTGCCAATGCAGTCTGGAGTGTGTAATGGGATCAGATGGAATTTATTAATGGGCATGTTGAAGGTTTGCCTTGGACCAAGTCACTTTGCTTCAAAGCATAACTAGTGTTCACTGTCGGTCTGCAAAATGTTGGTAGGCGAACTGAATGCACCGAGACACGTTTCAAATACCTTCCAAACTTGAAGCGGTGCAGCTTCCCAGGCCCGCTCGTTAGCTGCTCAATAACGCCGCTGCTGGTGATTACGAGCGAGACGCAGCTCCACTGAGGTTTACGTCCAAAAAAGGAAATTCATTATTTTTAATGGCTCGACCCAGCTCAGCCGAGCCCAGCGAAGCCAATTCCGGCCTGGTCCGACCTGCTTCAGCCAACCCCAGCTCGGCCCAGCCGGGCCTGATCCGGCCTGGCCTGACCTGACCTGACCTGACCTAGCCCAGCCCAACCTGGCACAGCTCGACCCAGTAAAGCCTGGTCCTGGCCAAGCCCAGCCCAGCCCTGCTCGTCCACATGACCCTGTCATAACGCTGATACCTTGAAAACACGTGAGGCGATCTGACGTGACCTGGGTGACCTGGGTGACCTGGGTGACCTAGGGTTGCCCAGAGTATTGCAGGACCTATAACTCCGGTGTTTGCTGCGCTGACATGCACTTCACTGACATGACCTTGCATACTTGGCAGCACCACTTGCATGATTTTGCACATCTGGCAGCACCACTGACATTATTTTGCACATCTATCAGCACCATTTACACAATCGTGCACATTTGGCAGCACTACATTCTGTCGTTTTGTTTTCTTTTTCTTAGCTCGTCTTATCGTATTCGTTATTGTCGTTCTGCAACTACACGACCCACCCTGTTGACAGTTTTCGACCGATGTGCGTTGGAGAGCTGGCCATGCCAACCAAGCCGCAGCTGGACAATGTGCTATGCACAACTAACTGACAATGCGGTCCAGTCAACCACATGTGTGAGTGAACAGCTTATCTATTTTCCGAACCGTTCTTGGTAGAGCATGGTATCAAAATGAACATCATGGTGAATGTGCCGTTAACTCTTACCTAATGGAGTGCGAGTAATTCAGAACGATTAACTTCATCTTTCGAATAGAAGGTGGTTTGTCGACAAATCCAACCGACGGCACATTGGTCGCGCAAGGAAAGTCGCTGGCCGTCCCAATGTTTTCCACCTCCATCACTTGTTAAGGTCATTAACCGCCGCATATGTATCCGAACATTTTGCGGCCTTTCCCTTGAAAGGTCTGCTGACAGTGAACGTAGCTGCGTGACCATTGCAGTCGATGCGCCCTGAAACCCCCAATAACTAACTAACCGACAGAGAACGTATTCAAGTGATGACCAGCTGATCTGGCTGCTGTGCTTGATACTCTGGACATTCCTTCGTGTTCGATTGTGAACGCTCCGGCCATTCATTCATGTTCTGTTGCGGAGATCGTCGACATTTCTTCACGTTCGGTTGCGGAGATTCGGGACATTGTTTGATGTTCGGTTGCGGAGACTTTGGATATTTCTTCATGGTCGGTTCCGGGGACTCTGAACATTCCTTCATGTTCTGTTTCGGAGACTCTGGAAATTCATTCATGGTCGGTTCCGGGGACTCTGAACATTCCTTCATGTTCTGTTGCGGACATTCTGGACATTCCTTCACGTTACGTTACGCAGGGAGCACAGTGCACACCTCACCTGCACCTGCCATGAGCCGAATGCATTAACACGATTCAGTTGCATCACTATCAAACAACGAAACAACAAGCTTAATTTGTATCATTGGATAATGATCACAGTAGTTCGTGTACGCGCTCTACTACTCATAAACCACTTTGGTGGTCGGTTCGATTTATTCCAATCTGTTTGCAGTGGAATGATTATATTCATGGTGCGCTCAAGCTGGCCTCGGGGACACATCGTGCATCAAAGTGCGCAGCATCAGAAGAAAAGCTTCTTTCCCTATGCATTACATTACCGCTTACATTATCACAGCCAATTTATATTTGCGTGTTAAGTTCGGGTGAAGGTCGTTTGGAACAAGCAGGTGTTGTCTGTGCGCGAGCCGAGGCTCAGAAGCTCCGAGGCAGTCCCCGGTGAGTGGTAGTACGATGTAAGTAAATCTACTTACCATAAAACCTCATTATTATTCATAGACTGCACTGAAAGACGCAAGAAATGTCTTGCTCCGGAGAACTGGCCTCTAGCGAGTGCGATAATCAACTCCCTAGGTATGACAATGCAACAGTACCTTGCTGGGTCGGGCGGCGGATCCGTCAGCAAATTGCGTGCAGATGGGGGTACATGCCGGATAGAAGCGATGTACATGTACGCGAAAATACCAGTTCAGATGAAGACATGTAGGTTAGGTTCGGGCATGGGGCAGGTTAGGGCATGGGGCAGGTTCGGGAATGGGGCAGGTTAGGGCATGGTGCAGGTTAGGGCATGGGGAGGTTAGGCCATGGGGCAGGTTAGGGCCTGGCACAGGTTAGGTCATGGGGCAGGTTAGGGTATGAGGGAAGTTAAGGCATGTGGAAGGTGAGGACATGGGGAAGGTTAGGACATGGGGAAGGTTAGGGCATGTGGCAGGTTAGGGCATCGGGCAGGTTAGGACATGTGGCAGGTTAGGGCATGGGATAGGTTAGAACATAGGGCATCAATAGGACGGCAGCAGTGGCAGATGATCCACAAAACGGCAGAGCTGACGGGAAAAGGCAAAACTGACGGAAAACGGCGGAGCTGACGGAGAACGGCAGAACTGACGGAGAACGGCAGAGCTGACGGAGAACGGCAGAGCTGACGGAAAACGGCGGAGCTGACGGAGAACGGCAGAGCTGACGGAGAACGGCAGAGCTGACGGAGAACGGCGGAGCTGACGGAGAACGGCAGAGCTGACGGAAAACGGCAGAGCTGACGGAAAACGGCGGAGCAGACGGAAAACAACATAGCTGACGGAGTGACAGTGACAATGACAGACGGAAGTCGGGCGGATGGCAGACAGATAGGACAGGAGCCGCGGACAGGACAGCGCTGACGGACGGTCAGAGCCGCGGACAGAGAAACCGCGGACAGAGGAGCCGACAGACGGGAGCTGAGTTGACCACGGCAGTGACGGACAGACGGGACTGGAGTTGACCACGGCAGTGACGGACAGACGGGACTGGAGTTGACCACGACAGTGACGGACAGACGGGAGTGGAGATGACCACGACAGTGATGGACAGACGGGAGTGGAGATGACCACGGCAGTGACGGACAGACGGGAGTGGAGATGACCACGGCAGTGACGGACAGACGGGACTGGAGTTGACCACGGCAGTGACGGACAGACGGGACTGGAGTTGACCACGACAGTGACGGACAGACGGGAGTGGAGATGACCACGACAGTGATGGGACGGGAGTGGAGATGACAGACGGGAGTGGAGATGACCACGGCAGTGACGGACAGACGGGAGTGGAGATGACCACGACAGTGACGGACAGACGGGAGTGGAGATGACCACGGCAGTGACGGACAGACGGGAGTGGAGATGACCACGGCAGTGACGGACAGACGGGACTGGAGTTGACCACGGCAGTGACGGACAGACGGGACTGGAGTTGACCACGGCAGTGACGGACAGACGGGAGTGGAGTTGACCACGGCAGTGACGGACAGACGGGACTGGAATTGACCACGACAGTGACGGACAGACGGGACTGGAGATGACCACGACAGTGACGGACAGACGGGACTGGAGTTGACCACGGCAGTGACGGACAGACGGGAGCGGAGATGACCACGGCAGTGACGGACAGACGGGAGTGGAGTTGACCACGACAGTGACGGACAGACGGGAGTGGAGTTGACCACGACAGTGACGGACAGACGGGACTGGAGATGACCACGACAGTGACGGACAGACGGGACTGGAGATGACCACGGCAGTGACGGACAGACGGGAGTGGAGATGACCACGACAGTGACGGACAGACGGGACTGGAGATGACCACGACAGTGACGGACAGACGGGACTGGAGTTGACCACGGCAGTGACGGACAGACGGGACTGGAGATGACCACGGCAGTGATGGACAGACGGGACTGGAGTTGACCACGGCAGTGACGGACAGACGGGACTGGAGTTGACCACGGCAGTGACGTCAGACGGGAGCGGAGTTGACCACGGCAGTGACGGACAGACGGGAGCGGAGTTGACCACGGCAGTGACGGACAGACGGGGAGTTGACCACGGCAGTGACGGACAGACGGGAGCGGAGTTGACCACGGCAGTGACGGACAGACGGGAGCGGAGTTGACCACGGCAGTGACGGACAGACGGGACTGGAGTTGACCACGGCAGTGACGGACAGACGGGACTGGAGTTGACCACGGCAGTGACGGACAGACGGGAGTGGAGTTGACCACGGCAGTGACGGACAGACGGGACTGGAGTTGACCACGGCAGTGACGGACAGACGGGACTGGAGTTGACCACGACAGTGACGGACAGACGGGACTGGAGATGACCACGACAGTGACGGACAGACGGGACTGGAGATGACCACGACAGTGACGGACAGACGGGAGTGGAGTTGACCACGACAGTGACGGACAGACGGGAGCGGAGTTGACCACGACAGTGACGGACAGACGGGACTGGAGATGACCACGACAGTGACGGACAGACGGGACTGGAGATGACCACGACAGTGACGGACAGACGGGAGTGGAGATGACCACGGCAGTGACGGACAGACGGGAGCGGAGATGACCACGGCAGTGACGGACAGACGGGAGTGGAGTTGACCACGACAGTGACGGACAGACGGGAGCGGAGATGACCACGGCAGTGACGGACAGACGGGAGTGGAGTTGACCACGGCAGTGACGGACAGACGGGACTGGAGATGACCACGACAGTGACGGACAGACGGGACTGGAGTTGACCACGACAGTGACGGACAGACGGGAGCGGAGTTGACCACGACAGTGACGGACAGACGGGAGTGGAGTTGACCACGACAGTGACGGACAGACGGGAGCGGAGTTGACCACGGCAGTGACGGACAGATGGACGTTTGCATCGATCACGTGCGAGAGCGACGCGCCGTTTCAAGATGCCGTTGTGTTCGATGACACCTGCGCATGGCTGGCGCTTCCGTTCAACAGCAGCTGGCGACGCCAAACTGCTGCTGACGTCACCAGTCGTCTGTCTGCCAACAGCAGAGGGTAGTCTGTCGTCCAAGTCTGTCTCCCAGTCTGTCATCCCATTATGTCGTCCCAGTCTGTCATCCCATTATGTCGTCCTAGGCTGTCTCACAATCTGTCTCCCAGTCTGTCGTCCCATTCTGTCGTCCCAGTCTGTCTCCACGTCTGTCGTCCCAGTTTGTCCTGCCGGCACGGCGGCCCGCTCAACTCCGTGACCCCCCCCCCCGTCCATAGTGGGCGCATCAACTGCAGTCCCTGAACGCTGCTGGTGCCGGGACTCAGCCGTCGAAACAGCTGCAGCCATTAGTCGGCGCTTGTGACGTCAATGTCGAGGGTCAGCCGGTGTATTCCCGGCTGGGCTGGTCATAGGAGCCTAGCAGCGTATCTTGAGATGTCGGTTAGGATAATTATTGGCGGATTTTGTGGTGGTAATGTTGGTGTGGCATTCAGCATCAATATATTTGCCTATGTATATATGCATATATATATATATATATATATATATATATATATATATATATATATATATATATATATATATATATATAGAGAGAGAGAGAGAGAGAGAGAGAGAGAGAGAGAGAGAGAGAGAGAGAGAGAGAGAGAGAGAGAGAGAGAGAGAGAGAGAGAGAGAGAGAGAGAGAAGGAGAGGGGGAGGGAGAGTGGGGAGAGAGAGAGAGAGGGAGAGAGAAAGGGACTCTTAAGAATAACCTCACTTTTTATCCTTTCGATGTCCTTTCTGAACACGGTCGATCGTTCGAATAACCTTTTACATTTGGTGAGGGAATAGTAAACTGAAGTCATTGAACGACAAGCATTGTCACAAGTATTACTTAGTGTATCTGCCAACCAGGTACATTTCCGGTCACACCTGACCCCAGTCACCCTCATCATCACCCAGCCACAACCCGCACTTCAGTGCCACTTCCGTGCCACTTCTGTGCCACTTCCGTGCCACTTCTGTGCCACTTCAGTGCGACTTCAGTGCCACTTCAGTGGCACTGGGCATGGCCCACTGTTGTCTTCAGCTCCAATTTATCCATTTTCCATCGCCTGCTTCCGAAGGCACCTCGAATGATCCTGGCCATTTGCAAGCATCCTTCCCACTTTTAGTTACACTGTGATTTATAGTCGCAATCTACATATACAGTGATACTCTCGATACCGAGTTACATTCTCCATGTTCAGTGCTCCTCTAAATTTTTAGTCCCACTCCATTTCTATTCACATTCTACCTTATCGAGCAATTTCTCTATTTCCAGTCACAGTCTCTATGTTCAGTGTTTCCCACCATTTCTACACGGTTCCTTGTGCTACTATTTTCAGCCACACTCTCTATTTTAAGTATGTCTCTTCATTTCTACTCACAAACTTCTATTTCCAGTCGCACTCTCTATTTTCAGTGCTCCTCTCTGCATCCAGTCATGCTTTTCACTTCCAGCGATTCTCCTCTTTTCTAGGTAGTAATTTGGGTCTCGAGTCGCGCTCTCCGCGCCATGTCACGCCCAATTTCTCGTCACACCCGCCATTTCCAGTCGTGCTCCAGTGACCTGCCAACCATTCAGACCGTCATCGACCCGACTGCATTGAGGCCATTGTGATGGAAGTCGGTGGCGCCGAAATATCGCGACTGTGCCAGTGCCCACGGTCGACGAGGGCAGATGTGAGGGAACGTGGCATGCTTCGACCTGGACTGCGCCAGCATCGATGGACGGCGAGGGCAGATGTGAGGGAACGTGGCATGCTTCGCCCAGACCCGCGCCAGTGTCGATGGTCGGCGAGGGCAGATGTGAGGGGAACGTGGCATGCTTCGACCTAGACTGCGCCAGTATCGACGGTCGGCGAGGACAGATGTGAGGGGAACGTGACACACTTCAGCCCGGACTGTGCCAGTATCGACGATCGGCGTGGGCAGATGTGAGTGTACGTGGCATACGTTCATCATCGGCATCATTTACTTCCCGAGCTTGCCCAGCGACGGTAGCGAATTCTTCCAAAGAATGATCGAGAGCACGAGAACTCGATTGGTTTTGCTCATTTCATGCAATGCACATCACGTGCCATTTGACAACACCACCTTCAGTGTGAATTATGGACGGCGATATGTTCGCTGGTTGACGGCGATATGTTCGTTGGTGGGTGCGATGTGATTAATTGCGCACACCACTGGCCAGCGCAGTGATCTGCTGTGCGGTGCTGTGTGCCGCTGTGCAGTGACCTCCAAGGCTTCTGCGGGATGCTGTGCGCTGTTGTGCAGTGACGTTCAGCGGAACTATGCCGCTGCTCCGGAGCTCTCTGCTCCCCGGAATTGCATCGATCCTCCGGAAACACACTGATTCCCTGGAACTATGTTGATCCTCCAGAACTGCCCGAATCCGTAGAGCCATGCTGACAAGCTGGAATGTGCTGGAATGTGCTGGAATGTGCTGGAATGTGCTGACAACGACCGGGCGGGTCCGAGTCAGGCCACGGACAGCTAGTGCCGGAGATGCCACGGCTCGTCACACCTGACACCCGTCGCCCCAGACTGCTTGCTGCTTCATCGTCCCGCCTAAAATACAACACCTACATCTCAAGTTTTCACACACGCCTGGTGGAACAGCTCACACCATCTGTGTCGAGAGCTCCTGCGTTGTATCTTGTCCGTCGAGCACACATCGCAGGTTGCTCTGACCGATGTGGGCTGCCAACTTCTCGTCGTACCCAACTGCGCCGAGTCCGGTGTGCGCATCCCAGCTGGTTGTGAGCCCCAAGACAAACACAATGCTCACGAACTTCTCAACTGTTGACCAGCCAGCAGCCGGCTGAGGCATGTCGAATGTGAGCCTCCTCAGAAGTCGCAGGTGGAGACATCCGGCCTGCCCTGGCACCGCTACTGTCCGAAACAAAGCTGAAATCAGCCGGCGAGACTGAAGCTTTAGCTGATACGGGCTTGGCGCTATTTCATTTGACCTGGCAACGTGCGTGGCTAACGGGCGGGTCAAGTCACACGATGGCAGCTCGCATCAGTCGTGATGCACAATCGGCAATACATGCTTTCCCAAGTCTACTTCAGAATTAAGAGTGGCAAAAATGGTCGCTGAAGGTTCAATGCGTAACATTAATCTTCAGAATGCATTTTGGATCGAACAGGTCATCCGCGATCTATTGGGTTCCTGGCTTGACCTTGAGAGTGAGATGACATGGTGAGAGAAAATTTGGCAAAGTTTAATGTGGCAGCTTGAGAAAGTGGACGAGAAAGTTTGAGAATATCTGAGAAAGCTTGAATGTCCCGCTGTCAATCACCTTGTCACTTCAACTGCAGCGAAGAAGGCAAATTTACTATTTCAGTAAAAACCAAGCATGCCTTCAGTAATGACAGCATAACTTGGTAAGTTGATGTACCTTGACAACCATTTTATGACAAGTAGTTCCAGAGGATGCATTACTAGCCTCAACAACGGACTGTACCGCATGGTTTTCTAACTTGTTATGTGGTTAGCACTAAATCACCTGGGTGAGCATCGGTCACATCATATCGAGAGGATTACCTTGCAGTGAGGAGGTATAGCTACCCCTACAAATAGCACCATGTGTGTGGTAACAAAGTAGAGCGGACAACAGATGGTTGCGCGTGTGGATGTACACTGCAAACACAACGATCTACGGATCGCGGATGGCCAAAATGTGGGTAAGTCACGCTTAGACGTAAAACAAGAGCATGAAGGTTCCGCCGGCATCACCTTGGCCGACTGGTCCGCCGTTTACCAAGCGACCACCACCTCGGACAAGTGGGACGCATGGCTGGCTGCATGGCAGCCAATAATCGACCATCACATGCCCCTTCGTCAAATCAAGCTGAAGCACCGGTCGCCGCCTTGGTTGCAGCATGATGACGTTCATACAACAAGGGCAGCACTGAAACAGGCGCGCAAGCACAGAGATGCAGCACGAAGCGAAGAAGCCGAACGGAATACCGTGAGCACAAGAGCGCACTCCGAACGGCTCAACATCACGCATGCACACAGTACTTTCATACTGCTGGTACCCGCACACCGTGGAAGAACATCCGCAAGTTCATTATTGCCTCCAGCAAGTCAACAATAGAAGAGCCTGGCACAGCCATTCAACCGCCTGATTGGCATGAACGGCTCAACCGGCATTTAACCGGCGTCGGTGCCGCGGTAGCTGCTGATCTAGCGATGGCGCCGCCCGGAGAGCCCCTGTGGCCAAGACCCCCACGAGTCTTTAGCGGCGCATTCACACCGTATCTTGTGACGATGCCAGAGCTGTCAAAAGCGTTGCAGCGCATGGGCGACTCACGAGCATCCGGAGCTGATGGCATCACCATCCAGATGCTCAAGATGACGTTTAGCGTGGTGGGTCCGCACTTGTTAAACATTGTCAACTCATGCATCACAAGCTGTGAACTGCCACCGTCATGGAAAACGGCGATGGTAACACCCCTGTACAAAAGTGGTAACACAAACGACCCACACAACTACAGGCCAATATCCATATTGCCAGTGGTCGAAAAACTCTGCGAGCGTGTCGTGTGTACACAACTGATAGACTATCTGACTAGTCATCATCTACTGTGCCCAGAACAGTACGGTTTCCGGCCCGGCCTGTCTACCGAGATGGCTCTGCTAGACACGGTCATCCACGCTACCCTCAAAATCGACCAAGGCGAGATCACTCCACTGGTTGCAGCTGACACATCAAAGGCGTTCGACAGCGTAGAGCATAGCCGCCTCATGGGCAAGCTCGGATGGTACGGCGTCAACTCCGAATGGTTCCGAGCGTGGCTTGAGGGCCGTTCGCAAACGGTGAAGGATTCTAGCCCTCTGTCGGTGACACATGGTGTGGTGCTGGGTTCCATCTTGGGCCCGGCCATGTTCCTAATATTCTCCAATGACCTCCCACAACATATCCCACACGGCAAGATTGTTATGTATGCTGATGATGTCCAGTTCCTCGACTCCGGGAAGCGAAACGAAATCACAGCCATTAGCCAACGATTGAATAAATCACTGTCAGTCGCCTTTAACTGGTTCATCCAGAATCGACTAAAAGTAAATCCCACCAAAACTGAGATGGTTGTTCTCCAATCTTCTAGACAGCATACACCTGTGGAATTCTCTGTACGTATGGGCCAGTTGGAAATAGTACCGACGAAGTCTGTGAAATTACTTGGCGTGAAAATTGACTCACACCTGTCCTGGGATGTGCATGCATCTACTGTTGTGCGTCTGTGTAACCGCATACTCATTGGACTCGCTAGACTGCGTCATAAGTTTTCTCACGTTACGAGACGGGTGCTAATTGAGGCACTCGTATTCCCCCACATAAGATACTGTGTGTCTGTCTGGGGAAGCTGTAGCAGAGCCCAGAAACGACGCATTCAGAAATGCATCAACTTTGGAGCAAGGATTGTCGCCGGCTTGCACTACCGAGATCATGTGTCGCCTACGTTGAAGGAACTAGGATGGCTCAAATTTGAGGATTTCATATCCGAGGCAGATGCTCACTCAGTTTTCAAAATTATGAACGAGTTCACTGGCTCAGAACTCATTCGGGGTCAATTAAACTGTCGCTCAACTGTGTCGCAACGGAGCACCAGGGACACGGCTAACGGCGAGCTCCAGGTACCACGATGCCGCACAGAATTCGCGCGCCGCTCCTTCATACCGAGAGCTTGCCGGACGTGGAACAATCTGTCTTCAGATGTGAGGAACTCAGGTGGCTACAATGTCTTCAAACGTAGGCTTTCGACCATGCTGCGCATGGCCGGGCTCTAATTTCCGGCCACCGGAACATCGCTTATATCAGCACTGTGATGCCACTCGTTGTTATCGTGTATGCTCGTGATGATGGCTTGTGCTGCATATTAGTGCACGTTTGTAACGGAAACTGAAAAACCCTGCTCGGGAGGATCCGAAATACATTACATTACCTTAACCTGAATACGCCGCCTCGATAAGCCACGTTTTGTCGACTCCTTTGTCGGGTGTGGTGCATATTCGAGAGGTTAATTATTTTATGCACCACACTGGTCCGGCGTTGGCACAGGTCGATCTTTAGGCTCCGTAAGTTGGATCGTGTTTAGGGTGCAGCCAGTGGCGTCGCCACGAAATTCTTCCAGGGGGGGCAATGTTGATAGGGTGCCTCCTGCTTCCCGAAAAGGGGCCTCCACTGTGTTAGGGCCTCCTCTTGCTTTTTAGGCTCTTAGTATGGTTCCCGAATGGGAACATGATTTCATATTGATGTCTTGTTTGTTCTTGGCATGGTATATAATTTACGCAAAGCGCAATAGCAAGAATCTTTTTTTTCGCTGAGAACCGAGCCATATCAGGGTATAAATAAGTAAATGTAGATAAATACGTCAGTGCCAAAACAAACCAATATCTTTATGCTTTATCGACGAGAAGAATCTTCCCGCTGGCCTCTAGATTGTAGCGAGCTGGTGGGGCTCGTGGTGAGCATATCTTAAAGATATCTCCCATTGATCAACCCACTTCTTTGTTCACCAAGTTTAACTGAATATAGCTAGGTTCATCACTACTGTTAGTCATTCCCACCAGCTTGATCTCATAAACAAACTTAAACGATCATTTCTCAGTCCCAGGACAACAATTTCGCGAAGGTGACAACGAGAAGTGGATTGAATTGGTTTTCTGATCGTCATCTTAGGGATTTTTTTTTCATAACATTTGGTGCTGGTTGCAAGGCACTTGGCACAGAAGCTAAAATAATAAATACTCCGCGAATAAATTCACGGCAAGAACAAGCATTGAACAACCATGCATCAATGGCAATGCAACAATGTAACAATGACAATGCATAAATAATGCAAAACCTTCTAATTCCACGCCCATGGTTATCGCTGTGCTGTACCGTTTTGTAAATTATGTCGTTGAGAAGGTACTGAAGCTGGGTAGCTCTTATCATGCAGGCTGTAATCACAGAAGACAACTTTGTAGGAATAAAATACATTTTAAAACATCATTCCTCCCATTTAATATGGGGCATCGGTGTTGTTTTGTATGCTTTCGAGGGGGAATTTACCCCCGCAATGTTGGCTTTGCACCATGGGCGTAAGTTTCTGAAAACTATTGGGAGACCAGTGACGCACCTATATTTGCGTCAAGGGGAGGGGGCAAACGTATTTGGAGAGGGGTCCAACTACTGAATAAAGTCTTCCGATTTCGACCACTATTTTGTCAAAGGGGAACTTTTTAAATAAAATAATTAGTGATCAACTGAATTATCCTGTGGAGGGGCCTAATCTACCACTATCGTTTCTGATTCGCCAGATTTCAACCCTAGCTCCCACAACCTGTTCAAATGTATTCTTTTGGTATTCCTTGATAAGTCACCTCGCACTGCTGAAATTATACCTGCACAAATCACTTTAAAATGTAAAATTTTCCTATTTCAGACATTCCAGTTCATGGTGCCCGGTCGCCACGACGCCAATGTTAGTGCACGTGCACACCCATCTTGCGCATTCGGCGCATTCGCCACACTTCGTGCGATGCTACGGATTCTGCTGGGCCTCCTACGCTTTGTTAATTGCTGCCACATGATAGACTTGCGCCATATCTGACGTGTAAAATGCTTCGTATGGGCGTTCGCTGCGAAAATTCGATTAATTAAATTCGATCATTAGTTCCCTTCTTACCATATTTTATGGTGAAGAAATGCGGATACCCGCTGAGCTTTGATGCACCTCATATCTTTGATTAAACATGCTTCCAGGTTGACTACCGAACCGAAGCCCTGCCAGAGTGTACTTCTTTGGACCCGTTTCGTATTTCTTCGTCTACGGATGTGTCTTAAGGCTCCAATTCATTTTTGTTAGAGGCCCAACGCATTTTCGAAACCCCTGCTCGTTTTAGGGTTTTGTTGCTTTTTTTTGCGCACCGAATATTTTTTTTTTTAGTTGTTGGGGCGCTTTCAAAGATCTCGATGTGTTTACTTAGTGCCCGGTATTTTTGTTCGTTTTGGGATCATGTTGCTTTTTGCGGCCCCAGCCTCTTTTCAGGCCCTTGTGCGGTCATATGGCCCCTGTGTGCCTTGAGAGCTTCCGGTGTTTTTGTTTTTTGTTTTTTTTAGTGTTCCCGGTATATATAGTTATGGCTACAACGCATGTTTTCGGACCCTGCCGCATTTTACGAGACTGCGCTTTGAAGGGCCAGTCGCATTTTCGGTCCCCGTTGTGCTCTTAGGGTCCCGCTGTGTTTATTTGGGGCTTCTGACGCACATTTGTGGGGCCCCAGTACGATTTTGAGGCTTCGGTGCGTTTTTTCTGGGTCCCAGCGCGACTTATCGCGCCCAGGCGCGTGGTTCCGGAACCCAACGCCAGTTATCTGGGCTCAACGCGATTTTTGTGGATCTCTTCTGAATTTTCTTTAACGTCCGGATCCCGCCCTGATGTTTCGAGTCCCTGGTGCCATGTTTTTGTATCTCACCTCGATTTTCTTCGAGCTCCGGTATGTTTTTTCGATGCCGTACGCGATTTGTCAAGGCATCTGATGACATGTTCGGTGCTCCAGAACCATTGTCCTGACCCGGACTTTTTTGCAATCCCTCCTGATTTTGGAGGGCTCCGGCTTTATTTTTCGGATACCGATGGGACTTTGGGGGGTCACACTGTGCCTATGTGGGGCCATAGATGCCAATTGTTGGCAGCCCCGACGTTAATTTTTGATGCCCAGACCAAATTTTTGGTACTACCGATGGGTCCAAGCGCGAAATTTTTGGTACTACCGAATTGTGGGTCCGAGCGCGAAATTTGGTAGGACCGGTTCGAGTTTGCGGGACGCGTTGTACTTAGCTGTGACCCCAACGCGATCTTGGCGGTTCCTGTTGCATATTTTCGTGCCTCGGAGCGAGTTTTCTGGGGCCCGACGTATTTACTTTGAGCCCCTACGCGAATTCTGGTGGACCGACGCGAATTTTTGTGGTCCCAGCGCGACTTTTGGGGGCCTCGACTCGATTCTTGGGAGCATATCCCTCTTAGGAGGGAGGGGCCATTTGCCCCTTTGATATGTCACTGCGGCCACCGAAGGAGTTCTATTTTTTCTATAGGTCCTTATGTGATATTTTTGGGTCCTGGTACGATTCTTCGGTCTCCAGGTGCGATTTTTTTCGGTACCCTGACACGTTTTTTTCCAGTGCCCAACGGGTTTTGCGGGGACTTTGACCCGATTTTTTTGGGCGCAGAGTGACATTCCGGTTGATAATTGATTTTTGGGGCAGCAGCAACCTTTGGGGTCCAGGCGCGACTTTTTTGGTCCCCAGTGAGATTTTCGAAGGCTGCGACGCGACTTTTTTAGTCCAATGTAATCTTTTGTGTCCCGACGTCATTTGCTTGGAACCCTAGCGCGAGTTTTAGCGACCTCGACACTTTGTGGGTGCCCAATACGTTTTGGATGCTTTTGGTGTCATTGTTGGGGCCCAAGAGTGATTATCCATGTCCGGATTGTTTTTCGTTGCCCCGGCTTCATTTGTGTCCAAATGATACTGTTGGGGAACGGTACGACTTATCGTGCCCCTAGCGTGATTTTCATGATCCGGGCGTGAATTTTTGGTATCCATAGGCTCAGCGAGATTTTCAGGGGCCCCGGCCGGATCTTTTTGGGCCCATGTCGTGATTTTCAAGTACCCCGGCACGACTCCTGCCATTTCAGGTGCTTCTAGCAAATTATAGACCTCCCTCGCGTCTTAGGGGTCTCGTCTCATTTCCTGGAGCTTCTTTACCGGTTTTGGACGTCTTCTCGTCCGTCCTACCCTCCTCCATATTCAATGGTCCTCCTCTCCCGTTTTGGAGGACCTCCTCCCACATCCTGGGGCCCCTTTAACATGACATGGGACTTCCTCTCATGTTCCAGGGGCATCCCCTGCCAAATTAGGGGCCTCCTGCCACGCCTCGTAGGCCTCCTCCTTTGTCCTCGCAAAGCTTGTCTTGAGGGGATCTTCAATTTTGGAAACCTCGCCTCCTTCCATACCTGCTACCTACCACTCCCATTTTAAGGGCCTTCTCTCATTTCCTGGGAATTCCTTCCGGTCGTCGGGGCCTCATTCGGCCCTGGAGACCTCCTACTCCATCTCGAGGGACTCCTCTCGAGTCCGACAGGGGCCTCCTTTTTTCTTTTGGAGGCTTTCTTTTTCAAATTAGGGGCCTCCTTTTCACGTCTTCGGGGCCTCCTGTTCCGCGTTTTGATTCTATCTTTTCCCATTTTAAGGTTGGCCTCTTATCTCCTGGTGGACTCTTGTTCTCTCTTAGGTGGTTCCTCTTCCAAATTACACGCAACCTTTCCTATCTCAGTTACCTTGTCATTTCCTGGGGACCTTCTTACCCGTCTTGAAGCCTTCTTTCTCGCCTGGGAGCCATCCCTCTTATCTAATGGCCATTCTCTTCTATTTTAGGGGCTTCCTCGTGCATCATAGGGTCTCTTTTCAATCTTATATCGTCCTCTTCCGAATTAGGTGCTTCCTGCCACTTTTCTGGCTTATCCTTTTCTATCTTGGTGGAACCTTACCCGTTTCGGGGACTGCTTTTACGTCTCCGAAACCTCATCTCATATCCACTGGCTTTCTCTTCCGTCTTAGGGCCTTCTCTCATTTTCTGAGGTCTCCCTTCCCGTATTGGGGCCTCCTTTGCAATCCTGGGGGCCTCCTTTGCAATCCTGAGGGCCTCCTTTGCAATCCTGGGGGCCTCCTTTACAATCCTGTGGGCTTCCTTCGCAATCCTGAGGGCCTCCTTTGCAATCCTAGGGGCCTCCTGTGCAATCCTGGGCCTCCTTTGCAATCCTGGAGGTCTCCTTTTGCAATCCTGGGGGTCTCCTTTGCAATCCTGTAATCCTCCTTTGTAATCCTGGGGCCTCCTTTGCAATCCTGGTGCCTCCTTTGCAATCCTGGAGTCCTCCTTTGTAATCATGGGGCCTCCTTTGCAATCCTGAGGCCTCCTTTGCAATCCTGGTGTCCTCCTTTGCAATCCTGAGGGCCTCCTTTGCAATCCTGGAGTCCTTTGTAATCATGGGGGCCTCCTTTGCAATCCTGGGCATCCTTTATGGGGCCTCCTTTGCAATCCTGGGGCCTCCTTTGCAATCATGGGGGCCTCCTTTTCAATCCTGGGGGCCTCCTTTGTAATCCTGGGGGCCTCATTTGTAATCCTGGAGCTCCTTTGTAATCATGGGGGCCTCCTTTGCAATCCTGGGGCATCCTTTTGCAATCCTGGGGGCCTCCTTTGCAATCCTGGGGGCCTCCTTTGCAATCCTGGGGGCCTCCTTTGCAATCCTGGGGCCTCCTTTGCAATCCTGGGGGCCTCCTTTGCAATCCTGGGGGCCTCCTTTGTAATCCTGGGGGCCTCTTTTGCAATCCTGGGGCCTCCTTTGCAATCCTGGGGGCCTCCTTTGCATCCGGGGCCTCCTTTGCAATCCTGGAGTCCTCCTTTGAAATCCTGGTGGTCTCCTTTGTAATCCTGGGAGCCTCTTTTGCAATCCTGGGGCCTCCTTTGCAATCTTGGGGGCCTCATTTGCAATCCTGGGCGGCCTCCTTTGTAATCCTGGAGGCCTCCTTTGCAATCGTGAGGGCCTCCTTTGCATTCCTGGGGGTCTCCTTTGCAATCCTGGAGTCCTCCTTTGAAATCCTGGTGGCCTCCTTTCCAATCCTGGGAGCCTCTTTTGCAATCCTGGGGCCTCCTTTTCAATCCTGGGGGCCTCCTTTGCAATCCTGGGGGCCTCCTTTGTAATCCTGGAGGCCTGCTTTGCAATCGTGAGGGCCTCCTTTGCATTCCTGGGGGTCTCCTTTGCAATCCTGAAGTCCTCCTTTGCAAACCTGGGGGCCTCCTTTGCAATCCTGGGGGCCTCCTTTGCAATCCTGGGGGCTCCTTTTCAATCCAGGGGGCCTCCTTTGTAATCATGGAGGCCTCCTTTGCAATCCTGGGGGCCTCCTTTGCAATCTTGGGGGCCTCCTTTTCAATCATGGGGGCCTCCTTTTAATCATAGAGGCCTCCTTTGATCTGGGGGCCTCCTTTGCAATCCTGTGGGGTCCTTTGTAATCCTGGAGGCCTCCTTTGCAATCCTGGGGCCTCCTTTGCATTCCTGGGGGCCTCCTTTGCAATCCTTGAGTCCTCCTTTGCAAACCTGGGGGCCTCCTTTGCAATCCTGGGGTCCTCCTTTGCAATCCTGGGGGCCTCCTTTGCAATCCTGGGGGCCTCCTTTGTAATCCTGGAGGCCTCCTTTGCACTCCTGGAGGCCTCCTTTGCAATCCTGGGGGCCTCCTTTGCAATCCTGGGGGCCTCCTTTTCAATCCTGGGGGCCTCCTTTGTAATCCTGGAGGCCTCCTTTACAATCCTGGGGGCCTCCTTTGCAATCCTGGGGTCATCCTTTGCATTCCTGGGGGCCTCCGTGCCAATTGTTGGCACTCTCGTGATTTCTGGGGCCTCCTATCCTCTCCTAGGTGACTCCTTCTTCAAATTAGGGGCCTCCTCTCACGTCTTGGAGGCCTCCTCTCGTGTCTCGTCGGCCTCATTGCTCACTTTTTTCCTGTGCATTTCCGGATAGGGGCCTCCCTCAAATTTCAGGGGGGCGGCGCCCCCCTGTTTGACGGCAGGGGGGCGACTGCCCCCCCTGCCCCCCGGTGGCGACGCCCTTGGGTGCAGCAGACCTTTGGGCTCGGTAAGTGGGATTGTGTTCAGGGTGCGGCAGACCTTTGGGCTCGGTAAGTGGGATCGTGTGCAGGTTTCAGCAGACCTTTGGGCTCGGTAATTGGTATCATATTCAGGGTGCAGCAGACCTTTGGCACGGTAAATAGGATCGTGTGCATGGTGCAGCAGACCTTTGGGCTCGGTAAATGGCGTCGTGTTCAGGATGCAGCAGACCTTTGGGCTCGGTAAGTGGTATCGTGTTCAGGATGCAGCAGACCTTTGGGCACGGTAAGTGGGATTGTGTTCAGGGTGCAACAGACCTTTGGGCACGGTAAGTGGGATTGTGTTCAGGATGCAGCAGACCTTTGGGCACGGTAAGTGGGATTGTGTTCAGGGTGCAACAGACCTTTGGGCACGGTAAGTGGGATTGTGTTCAGGATGCGGCAGTCGTTTAGAGCGAAGTAGCGCAGCCTAACCATCCAGAGGTATCGCTACTCCACCTCATGGATGGCCTAGTCGGGGCCGATAAATTTCCTGGATCGAAAAGCATGCCCCTGCCATTGAAATTCACTCCGTGGAAGCTACCCTAAGCCAACGCTTGGTGCCATCAGTGAAGACTCCAGAAGTATGTGTGTTGGGGGGGGGGGGGGGGGGCGGACAATACGGACATCCGGTTATGGAGTTCATAATAACTTGGATTGTTCTTGGAGGGTCAATAAATCTTCGGATTATCATTGACTGCAAGACCTCATACCATAGAGCTTACGGCCTGTCATGCGGCTAGACGTACGTTAATCATTTCTCACTACTGTACTACTCACTACTGTACAGGCTGAGCGACAACACAAGCGCATACCGAAATATTTGGTCAATACTTCGGATTGCTTTCCCGGAACAACAAATGTTTTTTTTCGAACATCACGCTGCCCTAAGAGCATCTCAGCATAACAACGTGCTACGCAGCGTAACGTGTTACGTTCAATATTCTTCGTTCTTCAAACTTCGCATTATATCCTCTACAATACAATCCATGCTTCATGGTCAGACTGTCTGCCGTACAACCGATTGCTGCGCCGTTTTCGTCTTCATACTTCACTCCATGATGTTATGAGAATTTGGTGTGGACTGTAAAGTACCGAACTTACAGCAAAACCAACCTCGGAACAGCATTATGCATCGGATAAATCGATGAGAATCAAAGGCCCAACAACATAATTACCTACCATGAATTACATCCACCACCATTCAAGGTTTCCTTCAAGACTTGGATTCCTGAGATGTAAATAACATTCTTGGAACACTTCTTCTTGTTTTGGCCCATTTAATTTAAAGCAATAGGCAAATCGAGTTAATATGATTTAATGTAAGCGTATTTGTCTAACGTAATTCAGGAAAGTATATTTAAAACATATCACTCTGAAAATATTTTATCAATATAGGCTTCGATGAGTAAAGACGATTCATGTTCAGGTCGGCCATCGCTTCACAGACCACTTCTTGCTTGCTGGACCTTCTGACGCTCGGACATTCTGAACCTGTGCTAACAAAATTTCTTACAGGATCTTATTAGTGCGCCATTAACGGCCAAATAATAACAACCCCCTCTGAAGTTTCGACCTTATTTGTGATGCAAATCAGTATGTGACGTCATGAGATAGAGGGACAGGAACGACATTCCACAAAGCGGAATGCAGCTTGCCAAAATGGTGCTTGAAAAAACATACATGAACTAAATCACGCCTAAGTAACTTGAATTTATACACAGGCAACCGTATCCCATAGCAAAGTTGTCCATAGGATTCACCGTACCTAATTGTACAACATCATCAGCCGATGGCCGCATTCTTGTAGCTGTTTGTATGCCACCTTCTTTTGAGCCATACTTGTTTAATGATAGTGATGCTCTACTAGCTTATGGTGAGATTAATACCTGGTTCTTTCTCAACTTCATTGCTGTGCGTGGTAATCATTAATGGTTGTCTGATGCATCGGGTTAGCCATGCAGTTCATAATTGTAGCGAAGTGAGCCTTAGAATCAGAATGCAGGCTGAAGACGAACGCGACGCAGGAAGCAATAGTGAGTCAGGCCATTTAGGTATGGGTTATCATTTATCGTGTACTAAATGCATTACATGTGTAATATTATTTTGCTGTTGCTGTGCTATTGTGTGGGTCTCTATAGCCATTTTAAGAAATGTCCATTAATGATATCTTTCCATCCTATGTGTCTTATATTTCGTACATGGTAATATATATATATATATATATATATATATATATATATATATATATATATATATATATATATATATATATATATATATATATATATATATATATATATATAATGATATTAATAATATATATATATATATATATATATATATAAAATAATATATATATATATATATATATATATATATATATATATATATATATATATATATATATATATATATATATATATAGGCATGCGACTATTCTCCAAGTGCATACCTAGGTACGTGCCTGCAAAGTGGGCAACATTGGCACTATTGCACAAGACACAGATAATACAAATGAAGGCATTTTATTGCACAAGCGGCCAAAAATAGACATGGAAACCAGTAGTAAACAAGTGGATAGTTAGTAGAAACAAGTGGACTAAGCCCGGTTGAGGACCGGTCAAATGAACTTCAAGTTCATTTGACCGGTCCTCAACCGGGAATAGTCTCATCAAACCAGACGGCCCCAGTCTTAGGTCCCAAATTTCGTGGTATTTGCTACCTCTACAGCTGAGTTGTGACCTGTCACTCGATCCATCTGTTAGCCTGTCAGCCTGTTAGTTCGAGAGCGACCTGTCTCCCACTCCAACATCGTCCTTCATCTGTCGTGTTCTGTGCTATTTTCGCTGATAAATTGACCTAAGCTAGCTGTTGGTAAGGTGACACAAACGCGAGGGTGCTGATGTTCCACACTGTAAACAGGCGGCCACTGAACGGTACCGATCGGGCCGGGGCCGGTGACGTCACCAATCGAAGGTCACTGCAATCACTCTCACTACCGAGTAAAACTGCGATGGTCACCGGCACCCTGAGTGATGCTCGTGGCAGTTCCTGATTCAAATAGTCACGTGACAGCGAGTGAAGTATTGATAGCTTCCCCGTCACCGAGTGAACTGTCGGTTGTCACCGCCATCGCCGATTTGGTGTATCCGAAAATCGTAGATAAAATTTAGAGTGACTATGTCACGAGAAATTTCCACCGGAGATTTAGTACATGGCGGTCGGTCTTCCAAAGCTGTCGGGAAATGGGTGCGTGTCTAACTGTCTGTCTGCATGTATGTGTGGCTTCGGCGCATACTGTGCCAAAACGACCGGGCAGATTTCGCTCAATTTTTAACACGTGATGCACAGGTTCGACGGGCAGATTATGGCGGTGGTTTCGGATTGCGCGGATCACGTGGGCACGTGCCACGTGCCGTCAAACGGAGTCATGTCGAGATCAGTCGTCCAGATCCATTGCATATGCCAGAAGTCACACGAATATGAAACTTCGTGGGAACACGCTCCGGATAGGGAACTGTGTGGTTTTGTGGTCGGCGGCCGGGTGCGCTTACCGTGTGACCGTCAGGCGCGTGCATCTGTCTTCAGCGGGGCACCTCTGAGCTGAGAGCGGCGCGTACTAGAGCTATCAAATTTGGTGAGCGGGTAGGTCACTCTTGTGCTTTGCTGGGACACAGCGCGACGAGTGATAACAAGATGTCGAATGAGCTCGGATGCGTTTGTGTCGCTAAAAATGTTGTACGTGAATTGTAGGTCTTTTTCTTTTAACATGCGGGCCATACTCAGCCATCGGAGGTCAGAGAGCGTTTCAGCCACTCAGCCGCGATACCCCAGTCCGGTGGCGATGCGAGCACCAAAGTTGGTGCAATTTTGCACCATTATCTGCTGGGTCGTACCGCATCCACCGTGGGGGAACACGTGGGGGAACACGAGCTTCAACCAGCAGCCGCCAAGTATCGCGTGACATGCGGTGCCTCGTCCTAGCCAGTGCGACGTGCTGCTCCCAGGAGAGGAAATCGGCAGAGGTGACGCCAAGAGTTTTAACGCAATGTGACCATTATATGTGTGAGTTTCCAAAGCATGCGGTGTTATGGTCATCTACCTTTTGATGCCGTAAATTCAGAATAATCATTGTTGTCTTCCAGTGATTATTTTGAGCCTATTTTGTCCATATCAATTTATTGCAGATGCCAGGCTGGTTGTTTGGTTCTTCAGATTGGTTCTTCCAGTACGGAGATATTTGAGATTACATATGCGTCCAAAAACTGAGTATCATCGGCAAGCATAATAATCTTGCCGTGTGGCGTATGTTGTGGCTTGTCGTTTGTGAAAAGAAGGAAGATCACAGGGCCCAATAGAGAGCCCTGCACCACCCCACACGTCACCGGTAGGGCCTTAGAATATTGGGCATACTGGATGCGATTGCTAAGCCATGCGGAGAGCCACTGGCTATCGATGCCTTGCCACCCTAGTTTTCTCCGGGAGGAGGCCGTGCTCGCCGCCGTCAAATGCTTTTGAGGTGTATGCAGAGACTAGTGGCATCACCATGCCCTGGTCAACATTGCTAGTTGCCTATATTACAGCAGCAAACAGTGCCGCCTTTGTGGATAGGACAGAGCGGAAACCGTACTGTTGTGGACATCACATGCTGACTAGATGAATATTGTATCAGTTGCCTGAATATTACACGCGCACAAAGCTTAGCCACGACCGGCAATATCGATATTGGTCGGTAGTTGCAAGGTTCAGCATCCAAACCACTCATATCTTGGCACTGTTGTAGCAGTTTTCTTTAAGTTAGGTTAGGTTTGGTTACATTGGAATATATTGAGGTACCTTGCCGACTTTCAACATACCAATGAAAAGGTTGGGGTGGGGTGGGGCTGTGGCTGTGCATCTAGTAATAGTCATCCGGTTGCCAAGTGGAGTGTTAATAGTCACCCTCGTCGGCGAGTGGAGTGTTACTTGTCAAACCCGTCGGCCAGTGGAATGTTAAGAGTCACCTGCCCCCTCACCATCGAATAGAGTCCAGCAGGACTCAGTCCAGTCCAGAGGCTCACACTGCACGAAGCCTCTGCATCGACGGCGCCTACCAGAAGCATCGTGATCACATACACGTCCTGCGTTCGCACCAGAATGCGTTCAACAGCTTGCTTTCTGGTAAATTAGGCACGGCTTACAAGTCATCGAGAATAAAGGAACTCGTAATAATAAAGAATGCTATAATTATAAGAAATATAAATAAATATAAATAACTGAATAATAAACCCGTGCACACGGCTCAGTCGGAGGTCGCGCCGCGACAGATGTATCTCTAGACAGGCCTCAAACGAGTCAGAATCGCAGTGTCGGCGGGATCAAGTTGTCACGGGGTCACGGTATCGTGAGGTCATAGATATGATGGCGGCTATGGGCGCTTGCGGCGAAGCCGAGAGCTGCTAGCGAGGAATTAGCCATACGAGAAAATGGCGAACCATTCTGCATAGCACGAATAATACAAGTATGGATTGGAAGGTGTGTTGTATCCAAACACGTTTTCAACGTGAGGGAGTTCAGATAACTTTCCGGCGTCAAATAAGCTGGACTTAAGGCCGACCTTGCGAATACGTCATTCGATCATATCATCCTGCCCAATCCCCAATCTCCTACATCCCATTGGCTAGCGACACATTTTGCATAGGGAAGGTGGAACGAAAGGGTTTCCTGGTTTATTTTTCCAATCAAATTGCATTGACTTAACGTTATATTTCATTGCGTGTGCCGGTCACGTATCCCATCCCTCCTCTTAGGGACTCCAACGTCCCTCCCTATCCCCTCTATCCTCCCCTAAATGTTTGACTTAAAATTATCCTTGGTTGTGTTAAACACAGCAATGCGCATCGAATTTGTTTTAAATCAATATTATATGCAGTGCAATTTTGATGTGACCAGGATAAACGTTGCCATGCGGTCATGATAAACTGGCCTTAGATGACCCGCGGGACACATAATCACAATGCACCCGAACACCTTCGCACCTGCTGCACAATAACCACAAGCATTGTGCACCCGTACACCTCCGCACCGGCTGCACGATAACCACGATCATTGTGCACCCGAACCCCACAATCCCCACAACAGCTCCGCTCTGCCCCGGCAGTGCACAAGCTGCGAGCTGTGCTAGCGAGACACCGACCGGCGCGGGCAGCGTTCGCGAGACGCCGACCGGCGCTGGCGGTCCTCTCGAGTGAGTGACCCGCGGCCCGGCTCTGCGCCTTTGTGACGACCGGGAGCGCCGACGCGACGCGTTGACTCAGACCGCTGTCGGGGGCCGGCCGGGCGTTGATTCGTCTGTCGCCCGTGGCCGGCGGCGGACGGGCCCAACGTAAACCGACCCTGTCGCGTGCACGCCGTTGTTTATGATGCCGGCAGTGCGTCAGCCCCATAGGCCGAATTCCGCTGCTGCTCTCGGCCCGAGCCGCGGCCACGGCCGCCCGTGTCTGAAGCGCGAGCCGCGCCGCGCCGCTGCCGGTGCACTTGGACCCGGGGACGGCCGTGCAGGCAGGGCTGGTGACCTCGACACCCGCTGCTCGCTGCTCGTCTGTCGCCAGCAGGTCGTCGCTGCCGGGATTTCTGCCAACCGCCCGCTCCCGACGCTCTAATTCACTTTGAGCGTCGTCGAATGATTTGCATGCGTGTCGCTGAATATACCGCTGTAAATAAATATTTTGTAGTGCTAAATATACCACTGCACATCTGAATATCACGGAATGGTTGATGCTGCGTCTCCAGCGGCGGCAGTGCATATCATAACTGGGCACACTGGTAGCCTCGCGTATCATCGCTGGGCACACTGGTAGCCTCGCGTATCATCACTGGGCACACTGGTAGCCTCGCGTATCATCACTGGGCACACTGGTAGCCTCGCGTATCATCGCTGGACACACCGGTGGCCTTATATATCATCGCTGGGCACACTGGTAGCCTCGCGTATCATCACTGGGCACACTGGTAGCTTCGCGTATAATCGCTGGGCACACTGGTGGCCTCATATATCATCGCTGGGCACACCGGTAGCTTCACATATCATGGCTGGACACGTTGGTAGCCTCATATATCATCGCTGGGCACACCGGAAGCCTGACATATTATCGCTGGGCACACCGGTAGCCTCATATATCATCACTGGGCACACCGGTAGCCTCACATATCATCACTGGGCACACTGGTAGCCTTACAACAAATTGTACTCGTATCTGCTACTGTTAGCTGACTCTTGTCCTCTGGTAGCGGCGAACTTTTGCATGTGACGCACCTGACTAGGCTATCTGTGACGAGTATTGGAAATGGATTCGTGCAAAATTTGATGGCGTATGCGGAAGGCCGTGCTATCAAAGGCTTGACTACAAGGTCATTGGTTGAAAAGTAAACGTCAAGCAGCTGATTGTACCAGGCTACCTTTGCAGATGGAGTTGGAGTGTGTGAGTTCCCTTAAAAGTTCCAGGTAAATTATTGAGCCCACTGCCACATCCAATGGAGAAATATTAGGTACATGTGACCAATTTCTTACTCGCTGAAAACTGCATGTGAAAAGTCATCCACTCCTTTATGTAGCTTTTTCGCCCTCGGAAATCGCCTTAGCTTCGTGCCTGGTCTAGCCATTTCATTGGAGCTGAAAGCATATGCAGACAGGACCTCATGACTATCCCAAGAGATGCACTATTAGTTGCAGGCATCCTCTGTCCTGAGCGTCTCTTTATTGGCAGCTATGTCTACTCTTCGCTGTGCAGCCTGAGAAGTTTTCCCACCGTTCTGGGATTGTGATGCCGTGCTGTGCAGCCGTGTTCTACATACAATTTCACACTGCGCACGAATTCCTTATCGGGCTTTTGCATTGCATTCTTCAGCTTGATTTTGCACATCGTAAGGAATATTTGACATATTTGACTTTTGGTCATTTGCATGCCAATTCTAGTCAAGGGGGTATTCTTAAAACGCCAAACATTCACTTCACTTTCTTGTAAGCAGTGAGATAACGCATCTCGATAACGGCTGCATCTTCAGCTCGAATATCAACACACGAACTGTATTCCAAACATCCGTGAGCCCGGGCTTCTCGGAGCCCATGTGTTGGCGGATAATTTTTACTCGGCCGTGACTTGCCAGGTCAGTCCAGCTCCGTGCAGCCACCAGTTGCCAGGTCAGTCCAGCTCCGTGCAGCCACCATTACGCGCTCTGCGGTGGCTCGCTGCGAAATGCGCACACACTGCGCAACACTGCGCGAACTGTCATCGCCAGTTTCGTCCGGTTCACCGGTGCACTGGAAGCCAGTCTCATGGCTCTCACAGGTGCACCGGTCAGACGGTGAGAGGTGAGACGTGAGACTGGCTACCAGTGCAATTATGTGCACTGGTAGTCAATCTCACGTCTCACCGGTGCACTGGTAGCCAGTCGCACGGCTCTCACCGGTGCACTGGTAGCCAGTCGCACGGCTCACCGGTGCATTGGTAGCCAGTCACACGGCTCTCACCGGTGCACTGGTAGCCATTCGCACGCCTCTCACCGGTGCACTGGTAACCAGTCGCACGGCTCTCACCGATGCACTGGTAGCCAGTCACACTGCTCTCACCGGTGCACTGGTAGCCAGTCGAACGGCCATCGTCCGTCAACTTCGCAGCAGCCCCAGGCAGTCCCATCTCCTTCATGGCAGTCTTCGGTAGTCCCACTCCCCTCACGGGAAGCGTAGGTAGCGCACCCATTGCATACTAAGGACATGTTCTTCGCCATTATTGTTTAGCTTCCATGACAAAAACTATGCCTCAAAATATTTTATATCCAACAAACCCTAAGAGCATTCTGTTTTCCAAAGTCCTGTAGCTAATCTGAATGTTTTGTGTTTTATTACAAAGGCAATTTATTAGTCCAGTGTAATATTTGTGCCTATTTACAAATTCAAAGCTAAAACTCCTCAATATGCCGCCTCGGTAGCTCAGTTGGTTAGAGCGCTGGCCTGCACTGGTCTCCTCTGTCCTGGCAAGACAGGGTTCGAGTCACTTCACGCGCTCGTATTTAGTCTCCGACTGGCAGGGTCAGTTGGCAGCTGGCCCGATAAGGTCGGGAACGAGCTACCGGGGTGGCCGTGTCGGTGCATTAATGGCACGTTAACTCTCGGTCAAAAGTATGCCGTTGAACTGGAATGCTTTGATCGGGTGGTGGGGACAGGGTTCACGCAACAAGCTCTACCTCGCAGTAGAATCCTGGCCCATAAAGACACCCCAGGAATAATTCGGACTTTTTTTTAATGTAGTAATCACTGACATGATATGCTACTTAGGGAAAAGCAATGCACCCAAAACCACATGGAAGCTCCCAATAACCCTGACTGAAATCCGTATCTCGTTCTCTAACTGCTCCAGCAGCCGTCCCCCCACCCCCACCCCCCACCGCCGCATCTCCTTCCTCCCCGTCCCCGGTCATACATCCAGCTTCCTGTAGCGATGTACGGTGGTGTTTTGTTGTGATGCCAGTTATTGCTGATGTCACGTGATACTGTAGTCACTTCTGGAAATCGCGATATTTTCTGGTAGAAGACCACTCTCAAAGTTATTGCAAATTCTATGAGATGTTAATCCTGCTAGATTGCAAACTCGGAATTGGAAGGTACACTAAGTCAGGTAGATTAAGATCATTTTGGCATAGCAAGCATGCCTAAATATGCAATGTAGACGATCTAGATTATGTAGATGCATATGTAGATTCTCAAATTATGCAGATATATATATATATATATATATATATATATATATATATATATATATATATATATATATATTTATATATATATATATATATACACATATATATGTATATATTTATATATATATATATATATATATATATATATATATATATATATATTTTTATATATATATATATATATATATATATATATATATATATATCCTATATACATATATATATATATATATACAGATAGATTATCTAGTTTATGTAGATGTACATGTGCATTATGAAGATTGTCTAGATTATGTTGATTGATATGCAATGCAGATATGGGACATGGGTGGTGTAGTTGTAAATGTAGTGCTGTTCCGACCGCCGTACTTCGCCTCTGTGCTCTGTGCCAAACTCGTCTTCGCACGTACAATGCCAGCCCATGGTCAGAACGATACATTGCAGAGTAGATTGCCCCACTCAGTAGACACTGAGAGTAACTACCGCTGTAGATCACCGGCGCCGTTTGTCACCGTAATGACGCCCACTAAGAGCAATTAAGTCCAAAGAGCCCTCGTGAGCCGATAATGCAGTCCGGGTCCCTCTGCGCCAGCTGACCTGCAGTACGAGTCACTCTGTGCCAGCTGACCTGCAGTCCGGGTCCCTCTGCGCCAGCTGACCTGCAGTACGAGTCACTCTGTGCCAGCTGACCTGCAGTCCGGGTCCCTCTGCGCCAGCTGACCTGCAGTACGAGTCCCTCTGCGCCAGCTGACCTGCAGTACGAGTCCCTCTGCGCCAGCTGACCTGCAGTACGGACAGCTTCTGATCGCGATTAGCTGACAAATCTCGGTAGCCATGGGCTTGGCGATCTTGATCACGGTGACCCTCTGCGAGCTGCCCATCCTCCACCGTGTTGCTCTGCGCTGCGGAGTGGATGTTGCTTGCCTCCCACATCGGCCCGGCCGTCGCTGCACGGCCAATCTTGACCCCGCCTACCGAGGAGGGGTGTGAATGCCGTCCCCCCCTCCTCCTCCCCGGCCGTTTTTGAGCTATGAGCGCCACACCGTTTATGATAGTGCGCTGAAGTTTCGAATATTTGATGACACATCTTTAGGCATGTATTCGATGGAACCAAAACAAATCCAGGTCGTGTCAGGTCAATTAGATATGACGCCATTTTTAAGGGAGTCAGGCAAATTTGTGTTAAAACGGCGATGATGTTGCACGTACATCAGCATTAATGACCTACAGTGCATCACATTGCACAATTGACTGCTTGCTTAATAAAATACAGCTAAAAGTTGAGCCTTCGGACTTTCCCACTTGACAAGAGTTCACTAGCCTTTCAAACATCATGCAAGCTCATTGACTTATGTTGCAACTTTAGTCTCTACCCATGTGTTATATTTAAAGTAGCATAAAGGAAATGCGCAAATGTTTATTTTATGCTCACGAGAACCCATCACAAACTCCTGGTCATGCAACGTCACTAAACCATGCCGGAATTGGGCAGGTTGTCAACTTCGCATGGCATGGGTGGAGGTTGCTACAACCCCTTTGAATTTCCAAGCAGACCAGGCTAGAAAAAAAAGAAAATAAAAGAACTGTTGTGCAGCTTGGTAACAAGCTCTCGCGACTGACACCCAGCAAGACAAAATGAGGTCCCTAATTGACCTCAGGACGAGGTCAAGTTTCAGATCTTGTCAGCAGTCACGCATAGCGTTATGATCCGTAGGGTGTGCATGTCAGGTGCATACCTAGATCGCGTTTCCTAAATGTTGTTGAAGATTGTCAGCTTTCACATTTCTAGAGTAAAAATGACCACTTAATTATAATTATATGCCAAAATCATTCCGTAATGGTATCATACGCAAAATGGTTGGATATCCTAGGTCATATTAGGTCACTTTAGATGACACCGATAGTTGGATGACCTCTGATGGCCCTCTTCGACTTGGATTATAGTTCAACGTTCACTTGTATATCGGCTTCTCACGTGGCCGTGTATAGCCCGGCTTCTCACGTGGCCGTGTATAGCCCGGCTTCTCACGTGGCCGTGTACAGCCCGGCTTCTCACGTGGACGTGTATAGCCCGGCTTCTCACGTGGCCGTGTACAGCCTGAGCCCGGCTCAAGCTAGCACCGCGCTGTTGGCTGATATTGAGCCATCCAAAATACTCCCAATGAGCTTGGGCCACAGAGCGGATACTGGATATAACGGACGGCAACAATGAAGATTGGGTGGAATAGAGCACGACCGTCCACATAATAAATAGCTCACCATTTACGATATAAATAGGAAGCCATTCGCCCGCTCTGTGAGATTTTTCGACGCGTGGCCATGTCCTTGAACTCGGATGAGAAATCCGTGAATATTGCAGGTTGTGGCCAGAAAACAGGCCAGAGCAGCGTCGATTTATACGGCGTCGCTGCGCTCTACATCACTCGCTGCCTGAAGCTAACAAAGTCAATGTGGCAAGGCAGGGACCAGCTTAGAAATTGTTCCCATGGGGTGGAGAAAGAAGGACAAATTCTCCAGAAATGTGCACGAAAATTGAGTATATCGATAGCTTAATCGACATGGCCCATAAAAACGACAACATTTTCTGATCACCGAGGTAGCAATTGCAAAAGCCCGTCGCTAGTTAACACGCTCCTCGAGTCGCTCGGTCGCCGGGTCAAGGTCACACGGTCCATCGGTCAGTAGTACGAGCGCTGGCTGCGGGGAGACCTGCTCGACTGAGCAACAGCCGGAACAGATTGCCACCATCAAACACGGATCGGCGGCGTCGGAGCGGCTGATGGCGCCTGCTCCGGGGCCCAGACGACGGGCCGAAGCCGTGCCGCCGACCGCTGATTGGCTGGGAGCGGCTCTGACGACGGCGGGGTGGGAGGTTAGCAACACCGCCTGGTGTTGCTAACCTGGTGCGACGAAGCCTGTCGGCTGCTCGCCAAATAAATTAGCCGTCTAATTACGTCGAGAACGGCGGTGTTTGTGCGACTGGGGAAATCCTTTCAGCGATGAGGTAGTCCGTCCGGCGTTACTTCAGCGGGGTTGACATACGAAGGAAATGCTAGCCTTATCCTTCCGTTACACGTGACAACTTGGCCACATTATTCCATTGTGCACTTTGTGCAGGTGCATGTCAGTGTGATTCTCTTCCTTTGTACGTCAACCCTTGGTCACATCATTCCATGGTGCACTTTGTACAGGTGTATGTCGGCATGATTCTCACTCTCAAAGACTATGCTGAGAGTACATTCAAACATCGAAATGATGAATGAATGAAGAGTCGTATGAACTGAGGCCGAACGACGCTCGAGTCCCTCTACTTTGACCGCAACTCTGGCCAAGATTTAGTCCAGGGCGTGGGTCATCGATTGGTAAGAACGGCTCTGAAAATCAGCCCTAGTCTCCAAATCATGCACGTAGGGACCGAGGGGGGGGGGGGAGCAGAGCACGCGGAGGGGTAGCGCCGCCGCCTCAACTTTGGACAAGCTTAACCGTGTTGTCGTTGCATCGAAAGAACCAACTTAAAGATTACCTTTGGAGAAGTCGCTGAGTCCCTGGCTCAACTTTAAGGAGACTCTCAGCACCCAGCAACGAATACCAAAATGCTTGACCACAGATCAAATAACTACCTACCTACCAGTAGTGTAACTTTGCATTCTCTACAGGGGTCACTGGCCCTTTAATTGATTGATTTGACCTCCCCATTCAGAACGAAGCTTAACCGTTGAGCGTATGGCGTACAATGGATAAAATGGCTTTCGAGGAACATTGACCATCAAAAAGTCATTTGTTCCCTCAATGTATGTTCCAAAGTGACGCTTGCCCTGGCGGCAAGACGGTACATGTTGACCAAGAAGAAGCTATATCTACTCAACGAGCATCTCGTTTCACGAACTCGACTTGAAATTTCGGAGACAGATGAATCGCAGGCAAAGTAGTAAACACAACCCGTACTTACTCTTGAAACTATTGTAGCCCTTGTACGAGAAGTCCTACACTAACTAAATTCCTTCAATCACAGCAAATCTGCAGCTGCCGACGAACGTCCAGTTAAAGCACTAAACTTTCTGCTCTATCAGTTATTGAACCAATGACAAAATTGTATAATACGTCACTGCAGGGAAGCATCTTTCCCAACTACTGGAAAACTGCAAAAACTCAAGTCCGCATTCAAAAACCAAGGTTTACCATCTGATCCCACAAGCTATCATCCCATATCACTATTCAGTTGTATTTCAAAAATGCTTGAGAAAAAAAATTGTTTTCAAGCGCATCTATAAATACATTAGCGAGCACAAGCTCCACACGAAAAATCAAAGAGGACATCACCCGAGCCACAGTACATAGATTCAACTTCGGTGCGTGACCTACAATCACAGCTAATTATTTCGACACTTCAAAACATTCTTTTTTAACAAAATATGGCACAACATGTGCAAAACTGGCGCTCCTCCGACGTGGGTAAAATCTCACCTGACGGATAGGAGACGAAGAGGGACTGCTGACAGAGCATCATCTGACCTTAAAACTGCAAATGCGGGATGCCCTCAAGGCTCAGCTACGGGACACCTTTTGGCAATAATGTACTAAGATAAGCTATCAATAAACGCTTCCAATGATACCTCTTTTCGCAGACGAAACATCTTTATACGCATCCCACGCACCGGAGGAGATATCAAGAGCTCAAACATCACTGCAGCATTATTTAGATGACATCCACAGACACGGGCAACAATGGGCGATAGCATGCAGTGCGTCCAAAACGATTCCATCAACTTTCTTGCTCAAAACATTTCCAAAAATTGTCAATCTCGTCTTCAGCAATTACGAATTTCCGGTTCAAGGTGTTCGCTAAGATAGGGAAATAACATCATCAAAGTACGTCCGTTTCCACGCACACATAAATCAAGAAATTAAGCGAGTTTATAAAGCTGTCGCTCCTATTTACCCGATTACAAAACAGATGTCCGTTGACTCATTCTCCAACCAGTTTACGCTACATACAGCCATACTTTGACTAATGCGATACAATTATTGAAGGGTTTATTGTGGTGATAGGCACTCCGAGACTTGAGCGTCTTCAAAATTGGGAGGCCAGAATTATCTATGAGTGGTACATTTTTCATGAACACCAACCAATATATTACGGAAACAATTCGGAAGAACCTCTTTATCCACCCGACGGAACATTCACAAACTTCCGATATACCACACACTCAGCATTCCCAGCTCACATTCACCAGAATGCATTAGATGCATGCTTCCCGAAACTCGCTTAGCATAAACAGGGAGAACACTCCGGAAGGCCACCCTCAAATGGACTGAGCACTCTCAAACGTACACTCTCAAACGGACAGAGCATTCCAAAACGCCCACTCACAAACGCACCACCTATCCGAGCTCCAATATTCAAAAATAATTGACACCATCAACCACACAACTCTGGAACAAAAATGATTCAACAAAAATTCCCTTCTCCAGACATTTAGGGCTAACCTCGCCTACTGTTCTCTTACAGTGCCGGCCCAAAATGAGGAAACCCCATTCACTCCAGACTTCGAGTCGGTGGTGTCAAATGCACTAAATGCACTAAATGCACACCTAGTTCAACTCCAACTAATCGATGTCGTGAAAGTGTGATTGTGGCTACACCTTGGAAATTGTCAAGCACTTCATCGTATACTGTCCCATCTACAACGTTCACAGAACTTGTCTTTTCACGGGTCTATTCGACATTCTCAATCTCGATATTAGCTTCCTACCAATGTCAAAACTGATATGACAACAGCTATGATGTGAGAGGCATCGACGGACAGGCGGTAGAACATTCCGTTCAAAAGTTTTCAATTCAATCGGGACGTTTTTCAGCACCATAACGTCGCAGAGCCAGCACAATAGATATCTCGTCCACATTGACGCGGCGGCGAGCAGCAATTGATTGGTCAGCGGTGGGCGAGCGTGCTTCCCCAGAGGCGGTCTCAGTGGCATTTGTCGTGGCGAAATGTCGTGCCACACGCGTGAGGGTGTGTTGTATGCGTAGATGTCGCGCTATACACGTGCTACACACGTGTGTTGTATGCGAGAATGTCGTGCCACACACATGATGTTGTGTTGTATGCGCTAATAGCGTGCCACACACATAAGGGTGTGTTGCATGCGCTAATGTCGTGCCACACACGTGAGGGTGTGTTGTATGCGCTAATAGCGTGCCACACACATAAGGGTGTGTTGCATGCGCTAATGTCGTGCCACACACGTGAGGGTGTGTTGTATGCGCTAATAGCGTGCCACACACATAAGGGTGTGTTGTATGGGCTAATGTCGTGCCACACGCGTGAGGGTGTGTTGTATGCGCTAATGTCGTGCCACACGCGTGAGGGTGTGCTGAATGAGGCGGTCCGCGGTCGGCCAGCTTCCTTCCCCAGAGGTGGTCTCTGTGACATTTGTCGTGGCTAAATTGTATGCCACACGCGTGAGGGTGTGTTGTACGTGTGTGTGTGTATGTGTGTGTGTGTGTGTGTGTTGTACGTGTGTGTGTGTATGTGTGTTGTGTGGGTGCGTAAGTGTGTGCTTGCATGATTGAGGTAAGAAGGAGATGTACCTTAGACTCAAGCCACAACGTTTTGTCGCCAATCTTTCAAGCATTGCGCCTATTTTTCCTGGATCAGAAATATATGTTATCATCATCTATCTACCTATCTAAGCCAAATATTCCCATGCATAAAGTTAGGAACAGCATGACTGGAATTTACGCAATCAATAAACGCAAATACTTGCATGCAGCCGTGGGTCGCGTATGTCCCAAGTATCCCCAGGTCAGATTGTCACAATACAGGGTTTTCACTATAAGCGAAAACCGGAGAAATCGTTCCACTATCTCCACACAGCGACCCGCGTCAGTGCAAGCCAAGTGCAAGCCCTTCAGCCAACCAGCAGACGCAGTGGCGCTCATAGCACGTGACGACTCAGAAATGCTGGACGTGCATTGGTCCCAGAAGCCACTACTTAAAAGTTGTTTATTTGCGATGGAGACGTAGAAATGAACCGACAAAGAAATTCGTGAGAATAAGATAATTATTCGCTATATATTTTCATCGAAGACAAATACCTGCAAGTAGTCCTTCTTGCACTACTTGCACTAGTTCGGTGGTTCGTTTTTCTGAGAAGCATTTCGTCGGCAATGTCACTGCTCGATGTCCAAGCGTTCGTACATTTAAGTAACTTTGCCAGTCGCCGGCTCTGAAATGCTGCCATATCCAACCACCCTCAATGCGTAATTTAGTTGCAGTTTTCTGCAAGCTTTGGGTGGTGAGTTGTGAACGTCGGACACAAAAGCCGTGCGGCCTGTGGCAATTACATCTCAGAGCAAGCTATTGAGAAACACACATCAGTGAACGTCAGAAGGACACCATTGTCGTGTGGCAATTTGTACAGTATGATCTACAACACATCTGTATCTGCTTCGCAGCACATTGGCCAGTTTTATTTCGCGAGTTGCGTGCTGCATCGATGTAAATGGGGAATCAACATGTGATCAGATCGTGCACTTACTTGGCCTCACGAGGGTAAGGTCAGGGTCAAAAACAAACGCTCGGCACTCGGTGAGTAGCCAACACGCTCACTGAACAGTGCAAACTGATGGCCGAATCCATTCGTCTTCTTCCTCAATTCTGTGTGCAGTGGCAGAATACGAATGTATCGATGTAAAAGAATGTGTATTCCTTGTTCGCCTGCGAGCAGATCAGCTACACGCTGCATGGAAAAAGGTAGTCGATCAGTAAATTAAGAAAATGAGTAGGCTTTCAATGTGGATGCTACCAACACATGACCAAATGCGTAGCCAGGATTGTTTCAAGGAGTGATTATTATTTTGTAAACATGCTGAGCATCGAACAATTGTGTGCTGGTGCAAAACATAGCATTTAAGAAAAGATACAGCGCGGTGATTCCCAACCTGCTTTGTCTCATTACCATGCCTAAGAGCGGCACCCAACGGGCAGACGTTTCATCGGTTGTATCGCAATGCTTTTGCCAATGCTAAGCTGAGATGCACTACGAACGCTCTTTAACGTGTCAGTAGGCCCTCGGTATAGCATGGTTGAGACAATGACAGACTAAGCCAGGTTAAAGCAGGCGAAATGCTTATAAGGGCACCTTTCGTCGCTTTCCAGCAAAAGGCGGTACATGCCATGCGGCAAACTCAGTTGCGACCAATGCGTGAGGTTGGTCGCATTTATCTTGTTCTGTGCGTGGTCAACCGCACAATCAACGACATTTTGGAAAGGACAGGATGGTTATTATTGTCTTCAAAACAAACAATTATATTTTTGGTGTGATTTAACAATGTTTGAGTTGGCTCTTCCATGCTGGCGATTGTCTCGTCACATCTAACTTTATCCGGTGGACTAGTGGACCTTCGAAGACTTGAAAGCCTAAACGTGGCTAATTAAGCTTGATTTCAGAGCAATTCTTCCCAAGGCATGCTGGCAATTGGTTTGGAGAACGCATTGTGCCTTCATAAAGATAAGGAAATATTTTATTTCCAGTGTAGATTTAAAGCTATCTGAGCAACTTAAGACTTTGTCCTAAGATCGAACTAGAAAAACCAATGCGACCGATATTAAACACAATGGTGTGTACGATAGTCCCATCATTTTGTTTTGTCTCCAAATGAACAGTTCGTCGTCGTAAAATGACCGAGTTTTACCCGCAACTTGTAAGATACTGGTGGGCGGGTTCCATTCCTTCTGATTATCTGCTCCCAGTAGCATTACAGAGAATACACTTTTAACTCTTTAATCTAGCTGGGAAATGACGTTCGCTAGATAATTAGATGAAAAAGTTATTTACAAACTGAAACCGAATATTAAGTGACCCGGTGAAAAGTCTGCAACTTAGATCATCTCCGCAGCAATTTTCAACATTGTGCTTTCTTCATACATAGCCTTCATTTGGACAACACTGCCCGATCCCACTGCATCAATG
>JAOTOM010002658.1:77500-113020 GCA_034440615.1 Ashinkailepas kermadecensis
TCCTTCAGCTCTCTGGGGTCTTTACTCTCCCCAGGAGACATGAACACAAATATTTCTTCTGAAATCAGGGGCCACTACAACTTCTGAGGCATCTGAGCTGATCACGATTCGCAATACAATATTTTGTTAACAGACCATTATGTAACATTTATGATAATTTTATATGTAACCATTGTTGGTTTTAGGTTATCGCTCAAGTTCCGTGGAATTCCACCCTCATCCTGGAGCATGCATGTCACTTTGACAAAGAACAGCAGCCAATGCTGGTTCCCTGCATAATGGAAGGGTCCAGTCAGTTTCCTGTTAAGCCGTCTAGTTCAATGCTATGGTTCATAGAGGTTTCCAAGAAAAGACCACGCTGATATTCTGGAAAAATAGCTCGCCTGGATCCCAGTTCCGGTAGCTACCCGGACGAATAAACAGGCCCGATTCTGGTTCCAGCTGGGAAAATTGCACAGCGAATTCCTGGTTCCCTCTTGATTCAGGAATGTGTAGACTCTGCAAGTGAATGCATAGTGATAAGGCGATGACACCACTAATGCAATACACACTGCATGCTACATGCAACAATTTAACAAGCGTCTCATCATAAGTAGCATAGCGTTGATTCATGAGGCGCAGCAACCGGCTTTGGAAGCCTTGTTTCGGGTCAGGCGCACATTGCTGGCAGTAACTGTCGCTCGATGTGTCTCGCAAACATTTTACTTTCGCTCAATTCGTGATGCTTACTGGCAAATACACAAGAAACGGTCGGCACGTGCAGATTGCAAGAAGATTCGACTGGAATCTCCACGACCAGTGCTCAGCTCAGAACAGACGCAGAGCGATGATGAAGTGATGATTCCAAGTGATGATTATCACTTGGAAGATAATCATCATGGCGACTATTATCGGAGTGCAGCACGCCGAGCGTTCATACAGAAACCGCACTTGTTTTCGAGGGACTTGCTATCAGAAAGCTTGGAAGGGGCAGTTGAGAATGCAACCGACCGTCGACGGTGAATTTGCGTAGCTCGCATTCCAACTGCGCACTGTATCTAAACACTGTAAACACAGGCGTGCTTCGCGATGTTGTCAGGCTTGCCTTGTCACCTTGCAGCAATGCAAATTTGCGCTCTGCTTGGGCGACGCGCCGCATTCTTAGTATGGGCCTTCTCCTATTTGACTCCCAGAGACCGGTCTGGGAGCGGGGGTGGCGATGGCCGAGTGGTTAAGGTATTGAACTCTGGATGCGAAGGTCCCAGGTTCAAGACTCGCACCACTCGCGACATTTCCCAATCCCGCGGCCCACCGGCGAAACAGTGTGGGCGGCGCCATTGACCGTGATTGTGCACAAAGTGCGTCGTGAACCACCCAATAAACAAGCCGGTCTGGGCGAGCTGAGAGGGGACGTGATGAGATCCGTTGGCTGGCCAATCACAGCTCTACGTCTGAAGTGAAGCATCCGAAATCACCATCATCACCGTTCCACTACACTGAATCCAGCCTGTCGCTCACTGGCAAGCTGAATGGGAAAATTGCGTGTTGTTTGTGCTCGTCCGCGGACTTCACCCGGCCAGACCACGAGGCTGGGCCTCGCGCCCCTCCACGCGCGCCTGGCGCATTGACAATAGGACGGCGCCGCGCACTGCTCTGGGACGTGGTTCGCCGTGAGTAGCTCGCGCCTACATCAAGATCTTTGACGGGATCTCAAGGTCGTCTCTTTCGGACGTTGTGCAGAGAAGATATCGTCGGCGGCCTTGGTCGCCTGCAGACTCAAGTAGACGCTGTTGAAAGTCCGAGTGGAAATCAATGGAATTCACGTGAACCGCTTTCGCAAACCGCTAAAGGAGCTTTGGGTGTACGTCTGAGGACCGGTATACGGCGCTTAAATGAGCGCTGGAAGTACGAGCGCAAGTGTTCAAAGCATAGTGAAGTCGAATCTTCGTGTAAGTCAGTCATAGGCACATCTTCTTGAGTGTTTATATGCAATCACGCGCCTTCAAGCCTGTGTGCAGAATTGAAGTGACTTCGGATTTGGTATCTGCACAGCATTGAATTGCTAAAGGCAGACATCAAAACAACGTCATCCACCCCTGTTACTGAACACGACACCCAAGATACTACTAAAACACTTTGCCCATTTCACATCTTGGTCGGCAGGCAAGTGCCGGCTGTGATACGAGGTGCATGGTAAGCTGCCCGCGCGCGGAAAGCTGTCGGAAGCCGCTCTCTTTGAACCAAACTTGAAAGTACTTCAGGATAAATAATGTGACGGAAGCTGGTAAATATCGAAATGAAAAGAGAGTACGTGGCTTTGAGCGAGATAATTGGAACACGAAATCCTGCATCGCAGCGTGAGACGATGTTGAAAGTTGCGGACGAGCGGAACTCCACCGCCACCGCGAAACTCTTCCGCCAAAGATTAAGAATACTTTGTGAAGAATGTTAATGTGCAAGATGAGAAACCCGAAATGAAAATAACACACCTGACTCGGGGTGAAAAAATTAGAATGCGATACGCCGCAACGAACATGCTATTTTGGCGTCTAAAGCGTGCCGGCCGGGTCGGGTCATTCATTCCGATAGCATTGTGTGCCATACACCCGGGGGCAGACTCGCTAGGGCTTCGACCTCGCCCGCATTAATTGTCACCAAACTCCAGGAAGGCAACCATGCCGCCACGCAACTTTGAAAACGGCCTCGGCAGCACGTCTCGCCGAGTGCAAGTGCTGACCATCAGAAATACTTCCATTACCAGGTAGTGCCTGCCTCCGGGCAGAAGTTCACGTCGACAACCTGCAGTCAACCAATCAATAAAATCAGGTCCATCAATCCGAATTAAAGGGCACTCAATCGCATCCAATCGCACAACTTGGCAATTAATGCACGTCTGATGGGCATCGGGCTTCTTGGGCCGTGCGGCATGGTAGCAGAACACGGAGGCAGCTCACCCCATGTGCCGAGCTCACATGCTGATTCAGGTGGGCTCCCTTCAATATGTCCCAATTTATCCCTCGGTAGGCAAAAACCTGCAAGGTGTTTTCGCCGGCATTTTTTTGAAGGGGTATCAGTGTGAGCATTGGTGCATTGGCCGAAAAACTGTTGAGTCATGGATCTCTATTCATCAATGTAAATATACTACAATTCAAGCGTCCCACCTTTTTCAGCTATCCGTCCAACGCTCGATTATCTTCCTGCACAACCATCAACCATCACCCGACAGCGTCCCACCGACAACAACCATTCAGCCAGCCGGTCACGCGGCCACGCAGCTGCACGCCAGCTTGACTGACTTGACTTGACTGACCAGACGCACTCCAGACGCACTCCAACTTGCTGCAGCCATCCAGCTGGACAAATGCACAGCCACTGCGCCACCAGACAGCGGCACACCCGCCGGTGATCGGTGTCCGGCTGTCCGGCTGTCCGGCTGTCCGGCTGTCCGGCTGTCCCGGGCTGTCCTTCCGTGCGGCCGCCTGCTGACACAGCCGGCCGGCACCACTCTGAAGACGTCTCAGCTGCCGGACTGCCGGCTCCCGCCAACAGCGCCGGCCGTCCGCTGTGTGCCGTGTGCTGTGTGCTGTGCGCTGTGCACCGAGGCCCACCGGTGCACAGTGCACTGGCAGTGCACACAGTGCGCACAGCCGGCGCGTACAGCCAAGAGCCGGCAGCAGAGCGGCGGCGCGGCGGCCGGCGTCGGGGAATGCGATTACGGCGGCCGACTCTGACTGAGCGAAAACCCACGTCGTCGCGTAATTTATTACGGGAAAGCAGTGGACAGCCCCGGCCGCCATTACTGCACTGGCTGACAGTCGTCGGCGAGACGGAGTGGCGTCACGGTCACGTCCCCCCCCCCATCTCCCCCACCCCCCTCCCGAGCACTGAGGAAGGTGGCGGTGCGGGGACGCCGACTAATGTTTCCTCACGGAAGCTGCACGGTCGTCGATCACGGCGTGGCTTCGCACCTCATTACGACGAGATCTCCGACGTGGTTTGCCGCCGGTAAACGGCGATGCATGGTGAGTGTGCGCACATTCCACCGGGAAGAGGCCTCCCAACGCTTGCAAAAAAAAACACCTTAGGCCTGCATGTTTTCACCAAGTGGGTTCCGACATGATAATTGATGCCACGCAGGCTCGCTGTGTAGACCCTGCCTCAACTGACAGCTGGTATTTGGTATCTGGTTGTGGGAGGACCCTGTGTAAAATGCATGAATATCAGATCAGGAATGCCCGCTACCATATTGTCATAAACTAGCTACTAACACTATGATTTTAGTCATTAACTTCCTTTTGGAATGAATCTGAGGCCAGTCATATAACTTCTTTGGGCGTGGCTACTTATATTGTTGTAAAATGTTAATCCCATTATTATATCACTGGGTGCTTTGTATGCTTACGTGTAATTGTGTTCCATATCTTAGCTGGGAGTGCCGCGACTGTAGTCTTATTTCGTGGTGCTAACGTAACGTGCTTGCAGTCGTTGGGTAAGAGGAGGGGGCAGTCCTGGTCACCTGATCTTGGGTGGCGGACCTAAAAAACATTCCAGCACGGTCCCATCATCTCAAGACGGAACGCCATTGCTCCCGTGGCGAGGTAAATGTTCGTTTCCAGTCCACACTTGGTCACCTTTGCCAACATTGGGCATGTTTGAGCCAATGTCTCATCATGTCTAAACTGAATGCAGCCATTGCGGAAGAGTGTAGCGAATTCTCAGCTTGAAGCGTCGGCGAGACAACGTTGTTATGTTTGTCGAGCTTCCGAGGCGTCGCAACACAGCGAGATGTCTTTCCACCTGACGCTTACGTCGTCCGCCGTCGTTTATCGTTTATTGGGTGATTTACGACACACTTTATGCGCGATCACGGCTAAAGGCGCCGCCCGCACCGTTTCATCGGTGGGCCGCGGGATTGCCAAACGTCCCTAGTGGTGCGAGTGTTGAGCCCGGGACGTTGGTATCCAGAGCTGAACACCTCAACCACTCGGCCACCGCCGCCCCTCGTCCACCGTCGTCCACCTGTCGTGTTAACAACCTTTCGTCGTCCTCGGCGACGGGCCCAGATAGCGCCGTCGCCCAACTGCGCCGGCGGTAGTGCAACGATTCGCAGCCACGCACGCAAACAGCGACCGAAAGCGCAGACGACAGGGGTCTGAGTCGCGGCCGGATGCTGTCTCAGAGTTGTCCGCTTGTGTGCTGTCATCTAAATGATCCAGGCCATGCTTGGCCCTTGGCCCCGGTGCGCTGGAACGGCTGGTTTGGCGCTGAATACGAAATCACCACGTCCGGGGCCTTGAGACCGGAGACGCATTTCTGCCATTTCTGCCGGCAGAGTTTCCGCGACAGAGTTGAGCACATTGAGCTGTTTTGGACAACCGTGTTTTGTCCGTAGCTTGTCAACTCCGTTGCAGCTGTACACTTCATCGTTATGCTTGAATAGTGTCAGCAGCCATTCTCAGTGGGATGTCTGGGTGCGTCGTAAAGACACCAATAAAGCTCCTGGTTACGCCAGTCCATCGCCAGCTGTATATCTGCTGTAAATTACACCGACACACGCCATTGATGATGCAAACACATATCCCCAGTGGCCGGAGCAGCGTGTCTGCTTGTTACGCCACAGGCCCACCTGCTGGAGCAGCGTGTCTGCTTGTTACGTCACATGCTGGAGTTCAGCACGTTACCGGTAAATCATGTACACGCGTGTAACGGCAAGTGGGTTATTGTCGCCAAGAAGTAAAGCGGCACGCCCCATTGTGGTTCTATTGCTTCTCATTTATCTTGCTTCTCTCTCTCTCTCTCTCTCTCTCTCTCTCTCTCTCTCTCTTTTTTTTTTTTTTTTTTTTTTTCTCTTTTTTTCTCTCTCTCTCTCTTCTCTCTCTCTCTTCTCTTTTTTTTTTTATATTATTTAATTTTTTTTTTTTTTTTTTTTTTTTTTTTTTTTTTTTTTTTTTTTTTTTTTTTTTTTTTTTTATTTTTTTTTTTTTTTTTTTTTTTTTTTTTTTTTTTTTTTTTTCTCTCTTCTCTCTCTCTCTCTCTCTCTCTCTCTCTCTCTCTCTCTCTCTCTCTCTCTCTCTCTCTCTCTCTCTCTCTCTCTCTCTCTCTCTCTCTCTCTCACTCTTGCTGTGTGTGTGAAATCGCTTGCATCACACACACGCACGCATAGGCACATAACTATCTTCTGGAGGAATCTGTACGTTCACTGCCTCTTGATGTGATCCTAGTGACTGGTGAGATATTTCCTGGAGTAACCTTGGAATGCCAACCTGAGATATTCTTGCTTCGCGTTGTATTATAACAGATAGGATTTCTTAGCTGCCGGATGGCATGAAATAGTAAGCTAAAACTGATGACGAACAAATCGCTATCAACTCGTGAACAATCCGACAAGAAACGAGAACAGCTCATACCGTTCAGCGCCTAGTAATCACACACAGGCTTCAGCGTTCGGCATGCGATTCGCTGGGACGCAGAGAGCTCCAGCTCGTGAACGCTCTGTCTCTGGGGCAGACAGGGGTCAGCAGTTAATATATACGTAAACGGTCCATAAACGTGCATATGCAGTCATTACATACATAGTGCTTTTATACATGACTTCGCGCTGCGCCTGAGTGTTCCGTGAGTGGCATGCAATGGCTCGGATGAAGGACTTTAATATAGGGAAGTGTTCAAATGACGGGCTGACGGTGCGAAGCGGATGAGCTGAACCGCTTCAACTCTGGAGTATAGTATGTGTAGCAGAGTTTGAACTGCGCTTTCAATGAATGAAGATGGAATGTGAAGAGCTTTTGAGCAGAAATGCGGAATCGATTCTAGCAGGAACACTGTGTGCAAAACAAAATGGTGTTCAGTTCGTCGTTGAGTTAGTGAGCTCATCCTGAATAGTTGCGATGGGTTTCTATAGACAAGTATACGTGCTCGGTGCGATGCGTGAGTGTAAGATGCAGGCCACATAAAACACGTGCGCTGCATTCCTTTGGAGCTATCGAATTAAGTATCTGGTGCACTTCACCACATCGCACGTCTGCAGTCCCAAAGAGAACAGATTTTACCGACTCGGGCTGCGAGTCAGGTTCCGGCTTTAAAACTCCGCGCGAGGATCCCATTTGAAGAGCCCATCAAGCCCGAAGCCCTATTGGCTTCTCCAAATATGACATTTATATGATAGCATAAGGTACGTTTACTTTCCAGCCACATCCCAATGGTCCCGGATGGACGAAATATATCCTAATACTCTGCTATCGAACCGGTGGGTCGCTGTGAAGGGCTTGCATTTAAAGCCATCGTGAATGGTTTCTATCTGGCGAGAATTAGCTGCAGTTGTCAGCAACTCACATAGTCGACGTTGGTCATCCCGGAGAAATTTAGTTATGTATTTTTATTGATGTTACTTAAGCAATTGAACGACATACTTCATGAGTCGTTTGAGTGATGTATTTTGTGCTATAATTTTGCATCTTTCGTGAAGAATAAGCACTTTGTCTTGATGTCGTCACGTCGGTCGTGTACAAACCAGGCAAGGAGCAAAGGGTACCAAAAGTAATGCATTCAGACGTACTAGGGAGGACTTCTCTTCAATCAAACTTTGACTCCTGGATCTAAGATGGATCCAGGAATCTATTTCTAGGGTCCGGACATATATATGATTATGTGCATTAAATCTGCAATCTTGTGTTAGTCTGCGACTTGTAATTTTACTTCTACGTCATAGTGATCCAAGATTAAGAAGTTCGATGGCCCCATAGATAAGCCTGAAGTGCCGGAAAGTCTGATCTCGTACTATGCCTCACAGATGTCGCCGTTTTAATCGATGCACTTATTTCATGGACAATCGGCGCCTTTAATGCGCTATTACTCCCATGCCTATGATGACGTCATTTACGATGCCGTTGGTTCCCCTATGATGAGGTCATTATATTGATGTCGAACCCGCCATCTTGAATGATGTCAGACAATCGTCGAAATGGCGGCAATCCAATGTACGGATCATCTCATCGGATTGCATTTGAGGAAATGTACTCTATGTGTTTGTCATGATATGATTTCAGCTGGTCTACCGATCACATTAAATATCATAACATGCGCTCGGGTGGGGCGAAACTGATGCACTCCTCCCCCCGATGTGCTTTCCAAGTAACCAAGACACCACTACTGGCAGCGTCGCAAAGAAGTACAATAGTCGTGCATAATCGGATAGACGATCGCTTCGCCGTAATTTAGCCGCAAGGTTTGCGCTATTAACGCTTAGTGAATTCAAAGTCAGGTGGTCGGTTCTGAAAAGTGTCGTTTGCAGGACACATGTCAACGTCCTGCTAAAAATCGAGTGTTAGCCCCACCTCAGGCCCATCGGGCCCATCAGGCCCTCAGGCCCACCTCAGGCCCCTCACCTCAGGCCCATCGCAGCGCGTTCGGGTGGACGATCAACTAGACCCACCACTGAGATCTCGGAAAACGACGAAGATAAAGCGACGACATCAACGTCACTGCTCAACCAGGGAAAAGTTTCGATGCGGTAGGTTGAAGCTTTTAGGCCGTCGTCTTGAAGGGCAAGCGAACTGAAATGCTCCAATTTTGGCTTCTTCGGAGCGGCTCGCTCACTTTTCACTTTTTCGCTCAGAATCTACAAGATATGGAGACAATTTAAACATAATATTTCGTAAGTAAATTATACCAAAGTCGATTTATTTTTGTTCCGTTTTCACCAATAACTGATGCTCATGTGGCTTCCCATGCTCAGCTTAGGTCGCCATACCATGTCTGCTTGTAGTCTTGCTTACTTCACTCGATAGGGAATCTGGACGATAAACTGGAATAGGCATGACACATTTGTGTCATTATTTTCTTGGAGAAGGATCAATAAGGGACAAGCTCAAGAGAAAGTTCAATTGATGTCCATGGATTTTGGAACAACTACACTCGGCGGTAAAATTGAACGCTGAATTCGAAGTAAGCTTAAAAAGTACACCATGAACTAGAGCTTACAGAATATGCCAACCGAGGCCATTGGAGACGATCTTGGTCAGTGAGCTTACCTGACCTTAAAGCAAGTCAATGCCGTTGCAACCCGCAGGAAGTCATCTAAAATAATGCACCGCACAATTTTGGTTTGAAGAACTGCATTGAACAATTACCATTCCAACTAATTGCACTGTGCCCCTATGAAACGCTTACTCCAGCACACCTGAAAGGTGTGCTGGAGTACAGCACACCCTTCATGTCCTTGCCTGATAATAACCAGAAACGTTGAATACTGGTAGAAGACGACGTAATCCATCACATTATTCCGGTTTACGGATCCAACAATCAGGTAAGAAACATTAAGGAACACATTAGTTTTTTTTCGCCGTGACCTGACCACAAGGTCAGATATGGTATCACAAGGTATGCTGATTTGGCCTCAGGTAACCAACATTTTTGGTTTATTTGGCCGACTATGAATATAACTATGTATGGAACTTGTGTTTGTCTGTAGCATATGTTAAAAAAGCAGTCTCAACTACACCAGTTGAAACTAATTTCATAGAGAGTGCACGGAGTATCTTGAAATATGCACACATGTATAATCCGACAGCCTGGGAGCCCCGAGACCGCACACGCACACCATTCCCTGCACCACAGCCGCATGGCCACACCAACCACACACTCAGTGAAGAGCCTCCCACGTCGATTGGCCAGATTGCTACTGGAACAACACGGCTCACCTTGCTACCCCACGTCACACAGTTTCCAAGGTCGACATCCCGCCAAAACACAAGCGACCGCCGCCGCGCGTTCTATTGACGGTACTCGTTGGTCGGTGGGCCCAAGGGTAATACAGAGAAACCAGGTGAGCCTGTCAACTCTTCCCCGTTCTATTTGTGGCACAAGCTTGCCGGTGGGCCCAATGGCATAAGGGAGAGACGAGGTGGGCTCGTCAACTCGGACCACTTTATTCCAGCGTGCCTGAAGCGGCTGTAGCAGGGCAGCACGTGTTTTTGTGTTGACTTGTGTGCCGGGTGGTAAGCAGCAGCTACAATTCGGCGATGGTGGCGTAGTTCGGCCCAGACTTGTTCAGAGCTATGCTCGGCTGGGTGGCCCAGCCGCCAAACGCACACGGCTCCGTTTTAGGATCATTTGAATTGTGAGCTGTGTGCAATTAGTTGCAGCGGTTTGTAGCAGAACGTGCATCTGTTCCAAATCGCACGGATCGCTTCGTGGCGATAGTGTGGGTGCTCTTGCCGTAGAATGAGAATGATACAGTGCCTGATCATTGAGCTACAAGGTCACAATTCAATGTCGCATCAAGTCAATCGGGGTAAGCTGCCTAAAGTCGTCAGTTTTGTGAGATATCGATCTGACCAGATCTGGCTCAACCTGGAACAATTTTGGCTACGTCATGGGCTTTCTGACAAAACAATGATTGCCTGCAATAACCCTGGCTTCGACATCATTAAAGGCAAAGCAATGACGCACAAAAATGCTATTTACAGGATTATTGCAGCCAGGATCGACTTTGAGTATCACACATAATACATTAATAGCAAATTAAGCAAGGGAAAAGTCCGGTCTCATCATATTTCGCAGTTGTACACAAAACTCCGCTCTATGTTCCATCCCTTACAAATCACTTTAGAAAGACGACGAGCGTGTTTCACCCATGCACTGCACACCCAGCACTAAGCGAAGTAATTACGGGGAAGTGGTCCACGGTCCGTGGTACACGGTTTATTTCCGTGTACTTAAGAGAAACGTGTTCATATGGCTGCCTCGCCTAATGACTACCATTTTGAAACCCTAATCACTTTCCGGTTCCAGCGTTTCAAGCCTTCCTTTCTGTCATCAGAACTACATCTGATCTTTAAATTGCATAATCTACCAGCTTCCGCCCCAGTGTCATCTCCTAAGCACTCAGATTCTTCATCAGACGAAGTAGACTGTGATGGTACTCTCGTGCCGGGTCACTATAGATGTCGCTGCGGGCGTGCCGCGCCGACCCACCTGCCGTGTTCTCTGCCGACAGCGGCGCTCAGCCCACAGCGTGCTGTGTCACAGCCAGCGCCGTGACAGCACCGTAACAGCGCCGTAACAGCACCGTAACAGCATCGAATTCTGGCATAACTGTGACGCCACGTGTGGCGCGAGGTGTTCGCTCCGCGCAGCACCGTATACTGGTAAGTGGTATGTGTAACTGTGACGCCATGTGTGGCGCGAGGTGTTCGCCCCGTGCAGCACCGTATGCTGGTATGTATAACTGTGACGCCAGGTGTGTTGCGAAGTATTGGCCCCGTGACGCTGGCTGTGCAGTTAGCACGTCACGGATAACATGACTGTTGAAAGCAACAGCATTTTGCTTCGATGCGCAGAAGAGTGGTAACCTTAAAGAAGCGATAGCGGGGCGGAAGAGAGACTTGGACTTGATTTAGCACCGACGTCAATAGGCACATTCCATACTGCATAATGTTCTGAAAGAACCAGACACAAGCGCAGCGTGACCATCAGCCACTGTCCCACACAATAATCAGTCAAGTAGGGAAAATTCGTCAGCAGCGTGTTTCGCCGCCCAGCCCAGTGTACAGAATCCATTGGATGCAAAGCGGCACAATAAGCGCAGAACTACGGACATCATGTGCATAACTACAGTGTCAAGTCAACTCAAACCTCTTACGTCCTGTAATGGACTGCCCTTGAGTTACTTGCAGAATAAAATGGTGACTCGATTCAATATTAGACTGAGAAAACCTTGACATGAGTTTTGAGTAAAGAGGTCATCCGCAAACGACCGAAGTCGGCCTTGATTGATCCTTGAAAGGCTCCAATCGGATCGACCTGTAGACGCTGTCTAGAAGCATACACGTCAATCATAGGAACATACCGCTTAGACTTTAAGACGAAGAAGTAGATCCGGGAGCACCGCGCACCGATGCCGAACTGATGGCGTCAGTGGTACAGAACTGATGACGTCAGTGGCACCGAACTGGTGCCGTCAGTGGTACACAACTTGTAACGTCAGTGGTACCGAACTTGTGCCGTCAGTGGTACACAACTTGTAACGTCAGTGGTGCCGAACTTGTGACGTCAGTGGTACAGAACTGGTGGCGTCAATGGTACAGAACTGGGACGTCAGTGGTACAGAACTGGTGACGTTAGTGGTATCGAACTGGGGACGTCAGTGGTACAGAACTGGTGGCGTCAGTGGTGCAGAGCTGGTGACGTCAGTAGTACAGAACTGGTGGCGTCAGTGGTACAGAACTGGTGGCGTCAATGGTACAGAACTGGTGGCGTCAATGGTACAGAACTGGGACGTCAGTGGCACCGAACTAGTGACGTTAGTGGTATCGAACTTGGGACGTCAGTGGTACAGAACTGGTGGCGTCAGTGGCGCAGAGCTGGTGGCGTCAGTGGTGCAGAGCTGGTGGCGTCAGTGGTACAGAGCTGGTGACGTCAGTGGTACAGAACTGGTGGCGTCAGTGGTGCAGAGCTGGTGACGTCAGTGGTACAGAACTAGTGGCGTCAATGGTACAGAACTGGTGGCGTCAGTGATACAGAGCTGGTGACGTCAGTGGTACAGAGCTGGTGGCGTCAGTGGTACAGAACTGGTGACGTCAGTGGTACAGAGCTGGTGACGTTAGTGGTATCGAACTGGGGACGACAGTGGTACAGAACTGGTGGCGTCAGTGGTGCAGAGCTGGTGACGTCAGTGGTACAGAACTAGTGGCTTCAATGGTACATAACTGGTGGCGTCAGTGATACAGAGCTGGTGACGTCAGTGGTACAGAGCTGGTGGCGTCAGTGGTACAGAACTGGTGACGTCAGTGGTACAGAGCTGGTGACGTTAGTGGTATCGAACTGGGGACGTCAGTGGTACAGAACTGGTGGCATCAGTGGTGCAGAGCTGGTGACGTCAGTGGTGCAGAGCTGGTGGCGTCAGTGGTACAGAGCTGGTGACGTCAGTGGTACAGAGCTGGTGACGTCAGTGGTGCAGATCTGGTGGCGTCAATGGTACAGAACTGGTGACGTCAGTGGTACAGAGCTGGTGACGTCAGTGGTGCAGAGCTGGTGGCGTCAATGGTACAGAGCTGGTGGCGTCATTGGTACAGAGCTGGTGATGCCAGTGGCACCGAGATGATGACGTCAGTGGTATTGAACTGGTGACGTCAGTGATAGTGACCTGGTGACGTCAGTGCTATTCCCAGTTTTAACTGACGTGAAATGATGGGCTGAACGGTGCAAATGAATATCCATTGCAACAAGGAAGACGAACGGCAACTTGGTCAAAATACGCCAGGCCCGTGCTGAGGAACGACATCCCAAGCTATCTTCCTGATACCATCGAGCAGTGCTCACCCGGTTATTTATTGCCTACCAAGTCGTTGGCCAATGACGTGCACTCGGCTATGTGCAATGTCTGGCAGTTTTGCTGCGGTTTCCACGTCACTGCTGGCGGCCAGCAATACCTCCACCGCCGTCCCTTCGGTAGGGAGAGGCATCGACAAACTGAGTTGCAGGATACGGCATGTGTCACAAACAGCTTGAAAGGCTTGTCCTTCAACATTCCAGCTCCAGAATGTCATTCAACGATCACGTCCAGCCACGTTATGGAGCTGAACTTCGGCTGCACCCTCTGTATTTCCCCATCAAGTAGCGTGCTGCTGCCTAGTTTACCGAATAACTGTCATGGCTTGCGATCGGAGAACCGGGTAGCTATAAATTTATGTCATTTAGCAGTACGACAGAACTCACTGGAAAAACCGCGTCCTAAGCTTCGAGTAAGCATCATATCCTTCTTCTTGGTATATCCTGTTGGAAGTTTTTTTTTAAATCACCTTCATGTAGGTGCAAACCTCGCGCAAAGCTCTTAAGATATTGCGAAGAGAGTGATGCACCGTTGATGAACGGGGATAAATACAAGCATGCAGACAACCACAAACATACACACACACACACACACACACACACACACACACACACACACACACACATATATATATATATATGTGTGTGTGTGTGTGTGTGTATGTATGCTATATAAGATTAGCATCGTTACTTGTTCGGGGTGCCAACATACAGGGACGGTGTTTGGCTTTGCACTCTCACGTCGATGGCCCAGTTCAGCACCAATTCCTGCTTCATTATCTTTTGGAATATGCTTCATCTTTTGACTTCCACGAAATATGGACAAAATAATTAAATGATATCCGGGTGTTTCAGGTTCCCAGTTCCCAGCACTCGGCTTTCCAGAAAGCATTCGGACACGTGTGCGAACAGACCGTTGAAGGGAAGCCCCACTGCAGCTCCATTAACTTGCCTATATAGCTTCCTGTCGGAAACTGGTGAAGAAGCCTTCAATGCTGTAGCATCGCAGCATGCCATTCAGGATTGATCTCGTGTTGCTTTGGAGATTGCAAGGCTGGGTGGGTGATGGTGAACGCTCCCCCCCCCATCCCCACAACATGCATACATCCATTTACTTTTGCGTATATATATATATATATATATATATATATATATATATATATATATAACAGTATGCGGTACATGTCATATTATACTTAATATTGAATGCGACATGCTGTATAAAGTCCATACAACTTGCACTGAAAGAACGCAAGCTTAACTTTAAAATACAACCACGGTTCTTTTCATAGGGATCTGTTAAGCGTTGTCATGGAGGAGCTTATGATCCAATAGCAGCTTCGCCTGCCTAGTACCTGACGGTCATAGTCATAGTGATATTGGTAGTCATTGTCATATATCATGATCATAGTCATATTTATATATCATGGACATGGTCATAGTCATATACTCCACTCGCCAGACTACCCCCATACCCGCTCACAGAGTAGAGCGAGAGAGAGAAATAGAGAGACAGAGAGACAGAGAGACGGAGAGACAGAGAGACAGAAAGACAGAGAGACAGAGAGACAGAGAGACAGAGAGACAGAGAGACAGAGAGACAGAGAGAGAGAGAGAGAGAGAGAGAGAGAGAGAGAGAGAGAGGGAGGGAGGGAGGGGGGGGAGGGAGGGAGGGAGGGAGGGAGGGAGGGAGGGGGAGGGAGGGAGGGAGGGAGGGAGGGAGGTAGAGAGAGAGAGAGGGAGGCAGGCAGGCAGGCAGACAGGGAGCGAGGGAGGGAGAGAGGGAGGGACAGAGAGAAAGAGGGAGAGAAATGGAAATACCCTGAGCATCACCGACGCTGCCATCCTCGGACCTGCCTTGACATGCCGCACAAGATGACTGGATAAAGCCTCCCCTCCCGCCTGGTCACATACCACGGCAGCTCTCGTCAAGTGCCACGTCAGTTCTCTCGTGCACATCGGAAACGATGGCACCCGAGATGCTATGAATGGAGATGAATGGCGATGCCACGTCCTTGCCAGCGAGAAGCCGATCGTCGGATAATCCATGTCAGCGTGTGATTGTATCGAGCAGCTGGGCTGCTGATGGTGGTGCGTGGGGGGTACAGCGTGGTGCCAAAGTCTGACGGGTGTTTCAGGTGTGATAGGTGTGACGACATGCATGGCAGGTGTGACGAATGCTTGACTACTATGTCAAGTAGTCAAGTAGTACTACGCTTGACAGGTGTGACAGATGTAGCACGTGCTACATGTTTGACAGTTGTGATAGATGTAACCGTGATAGATGTGATAGGTGTGATAGATGTACGGTATGTTTGACAGGTGTGACAGATATAATGTGTGATGTGACAGCGGCGACAGATTTCGCTTCAGGCGTCATCTGCTCTACGAGCTTCACGCCGTAGTCCATTTCATGAAGAAAACCTCATGTGACCCTCCATGCAATCTAAAAGTCACGATCCCTCCGAACATGTCCGGCACGGACGAGTTAAATCGGGCTGTGCACGACATTGATTCGAGCCACGAACTGAACACAAGAGTACGTCTTAGTCTTCCAGAAATCGAACGGCATCCACTTGACCTCGCAGCGATGACTTAAAACCTCACTCCATCGTTGCGGTCTGCCGGCTGCAGACGTGCTGTCCTACTAGATCGTAATCAGTTTGGCCGTCAGTTGGCCGACCCCCGTCACGCGCGGATAGCCCTCACCGTGTGATCCGCTCGGCCTCGCAATGATAACGTGTGTTTTATATATCCCGGCGCGAGGGTGATTGTCAACTTGACTTTTTCCATCCCACCGCAAAGGGCAGGAAATGTTCCGACCTGTAAGGTCTGGCCCACGGTGAACACGGTTTCAAACTAAAAGTTCTTCCAGAACTGTTTGAATGGTTTCATCTTGTACTGTTGCCTAGTTTGCTCAGGCTAAGATTTCAAAGAACTGTCGCTGCTTAAGTGTTTAAAAAGTTTACATCATCGGCTGTGGATTCAGTAACGCAGTCCTCCCTAAGTTTCCCAAAGCTTTCAAGTGGTGCTTCGACAATGTTGATGTTCTGTTCGTGGCGTTTTAATACACCACCACATCCTGACGGCCAAATATAAAAATATACGTGATGTTGAAAGGGACTCAAGTCGATGTGAAGTGCCACCCGATAGCCTCAGCACTGCAACCATGCAGGCATGGATGGGTATGGATTATTAACCTGATCACCTTATCATGGATAGATCCTTATAAAACTATGAACGAAAATCTAACACCCAAATCACGACAGTTGATGACACTACAGGCATGAGTAATTTACCATTTATATATAGGTATGTCCCTTCTCACTCACCACTTTCCGAGCCGAACAAGACACTAGGCTTTGCTGGGTGGTCAGCGGTAGGTCTTGCTGCGGGGCCGGCGGCGAATCTTCCTGCGGGGCTGACGGCGAGTCTTGCTGCGGGGCTGGCGGCGAATCTTGCTGCGGGGCCGACGGCGAATCTTGCTGCGGGGCCGGTGGCAGCAGTCCTTGCTGCAGGGCAGGCGGTAGCAAGCAGTGCTGTGGGTGCTACCGGGCTGGCGACAGATCTTGCTGCGGAGCCAGTGGCTGTAGACATTCTTGCGGGGCCGGCGGCAGGTGCTGCTGAGAGATCGGTGGCAGGTGCTGCTGCGGAGTCAACAGCAGGTCTAGGTGCGGGTGCTGCGAGACCCGCGGCAGTGGTCCTTGCTGTAAGGCCGGTGGCAGGTTCTGCTGCGGGGCCAGCGGTAGGCCTTGCTGATGGGCCGGCTGCAGGTATTGCTGTAGGGCCGGCTGCAGGTCTTGCTGCAGGTCTTGCTGCAGGTCTTGCTGCAGGTCTTGCTGCAGGTCTTGCTGCAGGGCCGCGGCAGCAGTCTTTGCCGCGGGGCAGGCCTTGCTGTGAGGCCGGCTGCAGGTCGTGCTGCGGGGCCGGCGGCAGCAGTCCTTGCTGTATTAGATGAGCAGGCATGACTTGGTTTTCTTAACCTACACTTGCTCCCCAGTCTGCAAACTATGCTGCATAAATATACATGTTGCAGTTGGTCACTGTATAATAATCATCACACCGAACATAATTGTGCTACCAAAACGTGCAAGCCAAGATGTCTACTGGAGCACACAGGAATTGCCTTTTTCCTAAAAGCGCCAGTTTTCCCCATAAATGCACTGACTGACATCCACGATCTACAGACAGCAACAAAAGGGCAACAACAAGACTCCCCAAGGCAACAGTTACCAACCATTTACACACTGACAGGGCTTTGCTAAAATTGCCAGACCTTGTGGACTTGCTTGCTCCCAGGTAGACACATCAGTACATGAATTATTTTGGTCAATACCATGCACACAGGAAGTGGAATGAGAGCCCATGCCACCTGCAGGGTCTAGATTTTTACATCTTAGTGGCATTTTTACAATCACCAGAATGTGGCAATCCATACTAAAACCAGAGACAAGATGAGAGGAATAGCCTGAGTCACCTATTAGTGTTGGACATTTTGGTACTGGTTGGGCTATCATTGATAAGCTATCTTGGCTGTTGTCTGATTCCAGGTAGATTGTAAATAGCAATGCATGACCATGAATGGCATCATTGGTTTCCAAGCACCCCACGGCTGATAGTGCAGCATGTCTTTTAAATACACAATTTACATAGCATGTACAATTTCTGAGAAACGAGCATGGATATACCAATGTTATTCATGGCCTTGACAAACTATTTGTTGGCTACTGTTGCCTGCTCCAAGGAACACCTAGAAGTAGTGAACAGCACAGATGGCCACATAACACCAGCCCTAAAGAAGCTGATTGATACATTTTACAAGATTGATGTTCGGAATCTGAAAATAAGGAGATTAAATTCCAAAGGTTGCAACTCATCAGGGTTTTCAGAAGATGGACATTTTCAAAAACAAATTATTGCATCGATTAAATCTTCCAACAACAATTTGTGGATAGAGATTGTATGATTTTCTTTCTTCAGAAAAGTTCCATGGCATGAACCATATTATTTCTGGCACCTTCATATTTCCCACTCTGTGTTGGTATTTTCAGAGAAACATCCAACATTTTGGGTAAGTTTCCAGACATGATGAAAATTTACCCACAATCATAATCACATCACATACCACATATACACAACCACCACTTTGCAGTACTGTTGCAGCTTAGATCATTCACACGATAAGTTAATGGCATGCTTTGTTTCTGTAGAACAGTCTATATTACGCTAGGTTAATTTTCATGCTGAAATTTGAGAATTTACTCATTAAACATTTCATTTTTCTTCAAAAAGAGGAGGTTAGGCTAGAATATGTTAGATTTCTTTGGAAAATATTACATTAACATCACTATATATCACTCATCAAAGCCCTTTTTGGTATTATTTAGTTCACCGAGTGAAAAGCAAGCATTTGCAATAAAAACGAGTAGTCACTTCATCTTAATCACATCAATAAACTTGGTATTCAAACATTCTTATCTAAATCTGGTTAATAATCTAAAATGCAAATCTACAGCACAGAAATTATATGACCTTGGCCATTTTAGCCATTAAGAGTGCTCTCTTCATGTGTCCCAAATAAGATTGTTACAAAAACAAAATTGGAAAGAATGAATGATTTAAATTGTTACATGTACACAGCAGATTTGTGGGTGCATGTGCATCAACAAGATAACAAGATAATAGGTACACCACCGATGCCTGGCCATGGTTGGTTGGTTGTTGGAGTTTAGGGGCGCATCGACTGCGTCGGTCATGTAGCGCCCATCCGATGCCTGGCCATGAAAGACATCAATGGCATGTGAGCAACCAGTGCTGGCAGAGAACAGCATATTAAAAAAAAATTAAATGAAACATTTCCAGAACATGGACAGAACTTCAGATGTGGAACACAACCTAGGAAATGATCTGATCTAGCATATTCCTCCTGAAAATTGGTCTGTTTCCATCAATATTTTGACTGGCTCCAATGGTTAATGTTTGCTTAATGGTAATTTTGTATCAATATTAGGCGGGAAATGACCAATTTTTGTGGTCTACCCCACCCCGATGGATGCTGCATTATGTCACAATTCAGCTATGGATATTGGCTTGCTTTGCCATACACCTGACAATCGATCACATCATATTCATCTTTGGATTATTGATCCTGTCAACCTACATCTATGGATAATTGATTGTTGATAGCTGCACCTACACATTTTAGATCCCAAAAGGTCTTGAGGAATTCCACAATATGCTAGTGAGGTCAAAAACATCAGAAAAACTTTGTCCTGACCCAAAGTGCATGGTAGTCATATCAATATCTCACAAACCACTTTAATTTTCCATTCACCAGCTTTCCCATTACAAGTTATACCCACTGACCTTGTCATAAGTACAGTGCTTTTGGAAAAAGGGCTGCATTCAGGTTTATTAAAAGGGCTGCATTTAGACATTTATTTGCATTATATATCACGTTGACAATTTCCAATGTTCATGTCAATCAACTTGTAATGAAAGATATTCACTTTACATTAAACTCAGGAACCACAAAAATATCGATATTCTCTACACACTACTTTCTAGCCCAGTCCTTATGCACAAGAACCACGTAAGTTTATACAATTATGGTATGATTTCAAGAATGGCTCAGGTAGGTACGTATCATCGGTAACAACAGCTTTGGTTCGTGGCCTGGCCTTTGCTAACTTGTACTAGCACCCGGGCCGTGGAGTTGATAAACATGCTCGATAGTGTTCCCGACTAAGAGACCAACCAGCGCATTTAATTCAAATTCTGCGTTAAAAAATAAATAATTGCTTTATCTCACCTTCATCCAATCTCACTGTCCCCGCCACCGTCGCTGGATGAACCCCGCATGAATTTGAGTTCACAATTGAAATAAAACTATCAAACATGCAAATACCAATCCTGTCATCCATAAGCCACTTACAATCATATGTATCAAAATAGCTTGATTTAACGTTCTTTTATCTTCATCTTCATGTTTGAAATAGAGAAATATTTAAAACTACTTTTCTAGCGAACAAATACCGATGCGCGTCGACCAGCGCGGCGAATAATCGTCTGAAATGCGTCGGACAGACTGACAATGAAAACAGGTCTTGGCATGGTGTTTTTATTTTATCTGGCCCGGTGCCCCAATGTCCGCTCCAACGTGAGGATGGGCTCATATCGCTCTGCTTTCATGCCAACATGTCAACAGCAGTGACGCACAGCACACATACATCAAAGTACTGATCAATATCTCTGCCTTTATGCCAACAGCAGTGACGCACAGCGCACACAGGGCGAACCCATGCCTTTATGTCACAGAGCACACAGTGCCGTACCCCTGCCTTTATGCCAACAGCAGTGACGCACAGCACGCACAGGGCGGTACCGACCATGCTGCGGATCGTCCCAAACTCCGACACCGGATCAGTGATCAGCCCAGTAATTAGCGAATCGGCAGTCACTGCACACTTCAGGGAGTGGCTTCTGGTCGCCGGTCGTAACGAAGCTGAGGCTCGGACCGCACGCCGACTCCCTTCCTGAGCTTCCCCGCTGATCAGCTACGTCATCTTGCACTGCTGTGCTACATGCGGCCTTCCAGCTAATCCCGCGAGGTGCGGCGGCGTGCGCTGTCGTGAGGGGTGCGGATCAGCGCCAGCGCCGATCAGCGCCAGCGTCAGCGCCGCTCGTCCGTGCGCTGCTCAGAGCCAAGCTCAGGCCGCCGATCAAACCCAAACCGGAAGCCAGCAAAGCGTCGCGGCCCGCCAGAGCGCTGAAAGTGAGCAACACGGATGAAGCGAACCGTCGGGACACTCGCCTCTGCCGAGCTGTGCGTGCCGTCTCCTCGGGTGGTGTCAGCGTCTCGCGCTTGGTGCGCACGTCACCGACGGGTACTGCACTTTGTGCGCCAGCGCTTCGGCCACTGCACTGCCACTTCCCCGGCCACCTCCAGTAAGAGGGGAAAGCGCGCATGCCTCCCCCCTGACGTGCGCGAGGTGCCTGAGATGAGACGCGCATCCCTTCTCGAAGCTCAGCGCTGCACCACCGAAGCTCAGAGCTGCATCGGCCCACGTGGTCGGCCTCGGCGTGTCGTGGGCAGTGCGACACAGCTCCATCGTATCGTCCGTCACCGACTGAATGAATACAAACGCGCCGCAAAACAACAGCCGCCTGCTCTGCATGCAGCGGCGTTTCTGCAGGCCGCGGCAGCGTCGCGGCGTTTCGCCGCCGGCGCGATTTCACCCGATTAGGTCCAGTCGGCCGCGGCGTCAGTTCGGCGGTCCGCCGGACTGTGCCGAGGCCAGCAGGCCAGTCAGATGCCGCCGCGCGCCGTCCGTGCCCTGCTGAACACGCCGCCTGCACTCGCTGCCACTCACTCGCATCTCTGACCGACGGTGTCTCGGCTGACGCGCAGGTGAATGCGAGCTGCTCCTCGCCTCTCCCAGGTTGTCGCGCACCCTCGCGTGGGCGTCGCACCCGCCACGAGCTCACAATATCTGTGGAGTTTGTGTGAACCTCGAATTCGGAACGTTGACTGATTTTGCGACGACGAATTCATTGGCGACATCTGCCGGGTTCGCTACATTGTTTACGTGTGTGAAAAGTATGCATGTATGTGTGTTGCATTGCGCAGGTTTTGGCAGCAAACAAGGCAATCGCAGTGAGTCACCAGCAGGGGCGGGTCTGGCCCTTCGTGAATAGGAAAACTAATCTTGTCCGGTATCCCATGCTAGAACGCGTGCTACCAATTACTACTAGCACGCGGCAGCCGACGTGAGAGTCGGTGTGGGCAATCACCTCCTTGCCTGCACGGTGAAGATCCGTCGATCCTCTTCCCAAAAGAGTAGGCTAATTTCGGCAAGCTGGTAAAATCAACTTGCTTGCCAACCCTCACCCACCCCAGAGTACAAATTATCTAGTGGAGGAGTAGGTAAAGTACACTAAGCTTTATCAAAGCCGTGCCAACCATCTGGGAGACGGTCCCACAGAGTCGCCCCTTCCCCCCCTCACCTTGTGTACTTAACGTCACATAAAATATAACGTAAAATGCCATTCATGTAAATGCACACTTGCCTTGAACTTCCATGCAAAAACACTTGCTTTAAAGGAGACGCAAGCAACCTCTGTGGTTCGGCAAGCCTCTAAACACGCCGGAGCCCCACAAGTCGCGCCGGAGCCCCACAAGTCGCAACTGGCTTCCCAACAACCAATATATACCCGGAATGTCACCCTGCGGACACAAAAATTGCGTTAAAGATCCACAAAATAAGAAGTCGTCTGACGCCGGAAAAGAAACCTGTTTGGGTACAAAAAAACGCACCGAAAGCACGAAGAATCGTACCGGGGTCCAAAAATATCCTGCAGGGGGCTTACAAAAATAGACTTTACCACAAAAACCACGAGGGGACTCTATCGAATCGACCAGAACACCGGAAAATTCAGAATGGGTCCCGAAAGAAAATTATCCGAAGGGTCTTTCTACTCTCGATCGTGCAATCTGCGGAAAAAAACACGTTGAGCAGCCGTAGTGGCGTACTGAAAGAAAAAATGACCCTCCCTAATGTTAGGCACCAAGGAAATACTTTCACCCATCGTTATCACAGTTCAGGTCTGCTGTGCTCTGATGCTCCATTAAGACCGGTGTGTTTTAGCCTGCATCTGATCGCTGAAGTATTTTTATTTAAGCCGGTGTGTGTTGGTGTGTGAAGTGAGGAGGAGGGTAACGGTGACGGTGACGGTGACGATAGATCCGAGCACATTATATGGCACTGCAGTCGCATGCTATTACTCAGAGTTGTTATGTTGACATGTACTGTGCACTGCTCTTTTAATTATGTGACTTCACCAGTTATTGGATGATTTTCCCCGTTGGTGAGGATGCTGAATAAACATAAACGTACACATCGTCGAATAAAAGATCAGAATTTCTGAGATCTGAAAATATAGTGGGCGAAATCCGATGAGTTTTTGGTTGGGGGGAGGGTCTAGTGCGTTGGCACTTCTCCCCTCCCCCCCCCAATGTTTTTCAAAAATCGACACCCCTGCTGCCTATTGATTAATCGATGTTGGCTCTGCTTTTCCGCCAGTCGTGTGGCTACAGGCAAGTCATGGGTATAGGGCTAAAGATACGTCACGCGTGACCGCATGAACTGTCGATGAAGGTCAATTCCAGGCTGCCTAGGTCATGCTGGCTTAGTTCACAATGCAGACTAGCTTTTCACTGAAAGTGTTTGTTACTTAGCGTTTGTATCCATAATAGACATTTTTAAACAAGAATGTACGATGTGAGGTTTAAAATCAATACAGAATATCTTATATCAGTGGTATTAAGAAAACTACATCAAAATATGGCACGTAACTAGATCCATTCCAGATTGTAGGGCCTATCTTTGTCACACAGTGTCAGTTGATAGCTCTAGCATACGAGGTAAACAAATCTAGTATATGAGGTAAACTAGTTTCATCGAATAATTAATCAGGTTTAATACGATATTTGGATAAATTTCAAGACATACATCGAACCAGAATGTATTATTTCCTCAGACATAATAATTTTCAGCCCTGTCTTATCAGGACATATAACAAAAATTGCGTCAAAAATGATGTTGAAGGATCATGAAAATTGGATAAACTATGCTTCCCCCGGTTACCATTGAAATCCGCCTCCGGTCACCATTCCCTCGTGAATGCCGCGGGCTCTGTTCTCCGTCGACAGCGACACATCAGCACAAAGCGTCGCTGTGGCTTTTTTGCTTGCCGGCGGGCCAACTGCGAGGCGAGCCCGAGTTTGAGAGCTTGCCTAGCCGCTCGAAGAAGAAATGTCACTCGCTGACAACGGCGCCGAGCTCCTGTACCGCCTGGAAACACAAACCGGGCTGTGCGATCTTTACGTTGGAGCTGGATTGTCGAACTTGAGGGATGTGTCGTGTTTGTTCTACTGCCATCACTCGACCAGTTACCCAGAAGCCACTCGCCGAACGGTGACGTCACGGCCGCTCCGCCAATCACCGGGCTGATCACTGATCCGATGTTGGCGTTTGGGGCGATGCACAGCGTGATCGGGACTGCGCTGTGTGTGCTGTGCTGCACTGCTGTTAGCATAAAGGCAGGGCGTATTGGTCTGTGCCGCCCTGTGTGCGCTGTGCGCCACTGCTGTTGGCACAAAGGCGGGGATATTGATCTGACAGAAGGACTGCCCTGGAGGGTCACAGGCTGACTGAAGGACTGCCCTGGAGGGTCACAGGCTGACATGACTGCCCTGGAGGGTCACAGGCTGACAAAAGGACTGCCTGGAGAGCCACTGGCTGGAAGAAGGACTGCCCTCGAGGGTCACTGACCGACAGAAAGACTGCCCTAGAGGGCTACTGGCCGACAAAGGGCATGGAATTCGAGAACCGTACTCATGAACCATAAGCTGTGTTCATGACATGGAATGTGGTGTCAAGCTTGTAAAGCTGGCGTCACAGCTGTTGCATTTGACAACTAAAGCGGAACCCGTCGCCGCTGTCAAACACGTATCACACGCTACATCTTAGTTAGTTATTTGGGCTTTAGGGCGCGTCGACCATGTTGATCACATAGCGCCCATAACAGTGTTCCTGTCTACCTAGGTTTCAGGTTCTGGCAAGATTTTCTTCCAAATGTAGACACGTGACATCTGTCACGCCTGTGACACATATAGAACGGTTGCATCTGTCACACCTGTCAAAACATGTAGCACGTGCTACATCTGTCATTTATGCCCAGCATAGTACAATGACATCCGTCACAACTGTCATGCTTGCCACACTTATTACACCTATCACACCTGCACACCCGTCAGACCTTGGCACCACGCTGTACCCCCCACGCACCAGCACCAGCAGCCCAGCTGCTCGATACAATCACACGCTGACATGGGTTATCCGATGATCGGCTTCTCGCTAGCAAGGACGTGACATCACCATTAATCTCAATTCATAGCGCCTCTGGTGCGATCGTTTCCGATGTGCACGAGAGAACTGACGCGACACTCGACGAAAGCTGCCGTGGTATGTGGCCAGGCGGGAGGCTGTATCCAGTCGTCTTGTGCGGCATGTCGAGGTCTGAGGATGACAGCGTCGAGGATGCTCACGGCATTGCCATGTATATATATATATATATATATATATATATATATATATATATATATATATATATATATATGGATATTTCACTAAATATTTCCCTAATATGCCGAGTGATATATTTCCCCGTTCCACTGGATGATTATTTGTCTCATTTACAGATATAAAGCGAAGTATTTTCTTGTGTATGGTTTTTCATTATCCTTTGTATTGGTCGGAGGAGCCATACGTCTCCCAGTTTACAGGCTTTTGTACCCCTGTGCTGAAAGGGCACGCATCAATTGAGGTTCACACAAAACGAACGCATGGCGATTGAGCTGGAAACAGATGGCCTCTGTGATTGTGGGATTCAAAAAGAGGAGAAGACAAGAGGTTCAATATACCAGGACAAACTTATTTGAAGCCATTATGCCGCGCAAGAAGAGTGAAACCCTGTTACTGTTGGTTTCGCTGATGATGAATTCAGTTTCACGTGTGTGATCATGGTGCATACGTTTGGGATATGTCGCCGTGGGTACATTGTAATAACCCGAAGACTTTTGCACATGTGTGTTATCTTGCGAACATCCGGGAGGAACTTTAATTGATAGCTTTATGTTCATCGGGTGCGTGCGTCATGACTATGAACACAAATTGCTATGCTGTACCAACCCGAAGGAATATTGGGCACAGCCCACGACGTAACAATAGTGTTGGCCCCCGGGCCATTGGTGGAGGGTGAATCAAACAACTACCAGAACCAGAATACCAGTAGCAATTGTACAATTTACACCATGCTTCACTCTATTCCTGAGTATGAGCACGAACGCAAGCCGAAAATAATTACAAGAATGTAATCCTCGCAGCATCTGGCATTGAAGAGCAATTCATAAACCGTTCGCGCCTGAACAGAAAGATTCACTACCGGCGATTTAGCGCGCTGGCAACATACTACGGCACCAGTCAGCGCAAGCAATCGACACGCTGCGGCCCGAAGGTCGGCGCGCCAAGGGCCCGGGACGCGCGTCTGACGACACAGATAGGCCGCTTCAGACGCGGGCCGCGGCAGCCTGGCCGGCCGGCAGGCACCGACACACCTGCTCCACCGGCGTCCTGATGATAGCGCGTGTCGGGCAGCGAGTGTGGTGTCCAGATAGCGGCCCGGGCCAGGCCGGACGGCAGGCACCGACACACCTGCTCCACCGGCGTCCTAATGATAGCGCGTGTCAGGCGGCGAGTGTGGTGTCCAGATAGCGGCCCGGGCCAGGCCGGACGGCAGGCACCGACACACCTGCTCCACCGGCGTCCTGATGATAGCGCGTGTCGGGCGGCGGCAGCCTGGCCGGCCGGCAGGCACCGACACACCTGCTCCACCGGCGTCCTGATGATAGCGCGTGTCGGGCCGCGGCAGCCTGGCCGGCCGGCAGGCACCGACACCTGCTCCACCGGCGTCCTAATGATAGCGCGTGTCGGGCGGCGAGTGTGGTGTCCAGATAGCGGCCCGGGCCAGGCCGGACGGCAGGCACCGACACACCTGCTCCACCGGCGTCCTAATGATAGCGCGTGTCGGGCGGCGAGTGTGGTGTCCAGATAGCGGCCCGGGCCAGGCCGGACGGCATGCGAGCTGTCGTTCCGGTCACGCTCGGCACGACACCAGCAGCAGCGGCACGACACCAGCTCGTGGTGCCACGTGCCGGAGCGCGGCGCGGGCCGCCGCCAACAGCAGCCCTTCCGTGTGTGCTGACGACCACTTTCCGGCGCGTACGGAAATGGACGGCGCTTTTTGACGTGATGTTTTCCACACGGCGTGCGTCCGCGTTTTGTTTGGCTGTCCTGCCCGTCGTCACGTTTCAATAGCAGAGATGCAGGGCGTGACTTAGAACAAAAGCCTAAGGAGCATCTGGCGATAGAAGAGCGCTCGCGGTTGATTGTTGAACGGCAGCGGGCCATTAGCGCAGCCATAAAAGAAACACCCCTCAATCATGTGTGCAATTACACCAACAACTTATGTCCTGCACTACGTTGAGCACGTGTACAGAAAGACTGCGCACGTGCACGTGCCAATTTTCCCCTGCAGGTGTTGGAATTCCCACACTGCAAGTCGATTCAAGTGCGGCTGCACTCAAGTGGCTGGCGAGTTCAGACGCAATTAACGACCCTGGATTCCGCAGCTACTGCTTTCTTCTGCGCACCACCGTCAGTAGCTTCCACACGATAAGCGGCTCAAGAAAATACGCCGCTGAAAACATCAAATGTTGTGAAACAACATCGAAAAGCCAGTGAGATGAGAAGCATTATGGGTATATGCTACCACTTCGCAAGTTGCAGGGTCACGTACGTTGACGCAAAGAATCGTCATAAGTAAGCGTCGTTGGCGATACGGGTAGTTCACGGAACTTTGAAGATTCATCTGAGTCTTCTGGAGCATCGTGTCAAGAGCGAATAGCGAAGACCGGTGGTGTGACAGTCCCTCTGTGTGATCCCTCAGTGTGATCCTGGTGTGTGATCCCGGTGTGTGATTCCGGTGTGTGATCCCGGTGTGTGATCCCAGTGTGTGATCCTGGTGTGTGATCCCGATGTGTGCTCTCGGTGTGTGATCCCGGTGTGTGATCTCGGTGTGTGATCCCGGTGTGTGATCCCGTTATGTGATCCCAGTATGTGATCCCGGTGTGTGCTCTCGGTGTGTGATCCCGGTGTGTGATTCCGGTATATAATCCCGGTGTGTGATCCCGGTGTGTGCTCTCGGTGTGTGATCCCGGTGTGTGATCTCGGTGTGTGATCTCGGTGTGTGATCCCGGTGTGTGATAGTCCCGGTGTGTGATCCCGATGTGTGATCCCGATGTGTGATCTCGGTGTGTGATCCCTGTGTGTGATCCTGGTATGTGATCCCTGTGTGTGATCCTGGTGTGTGATCCTGATGTGTGATCCCGGTATGTGATCCCGGTGTGTGCTCTCGGTGTGTGATCCCGGTGTGTGCTCTCGGTGTGTGCTCTCGGTGTGTGCTCTCGGTTTGTGATCCCGGTGTGTGATCCCTCTGTGTGGTCCCGGTGTGTGATCCCGGTGTGTCATCCCGGTGTGTGATCCCGATTTATTAACGTGCACGATCGTATCATCATTTGCTCCGTCCTCCCCACTGAGCACACGATTCGTTTGTGAACACGTCGCGTCGTCAGAACGTGTTCCGAGCAGCGTGGCACTTTCCAGCTTCTCTTCCGTTCTCAATATCATCCCACATTCTACAGCTCTTCCTGCTCCTTCCCGCCACGCTTTTCCGCTCCATTTCCTCAAAATGTACTGCCGTGTCATCATTGACAGTGCCAGAATTGCCACCAGATGCTTGCGGTGCAGTAAAATAAATGAATAAGTGATAGCAAGAGGCAAAATCACTTGGTAAGGGATCCTGTCAGCAGAATTTGTATCACCAGATGAGTGCCGTGGACACTGTGTGACGTCACAGACGGATGTCGTCACCGATAGCGATCGCGACCACATGTCTCCCGATTATTTGTCGCAGCTGCATGGAGGCCGGCCACGGAGCCGCCCGGCACGGAGCCCGGCGCGGAGCCCGCCACGGAGCTCGGCACGGAGCCCGCCACGGAGCCGGGCGCGCGGGCTCTACAGGCACACGGAGCCTCTACAGTGGACGTACGTCGACGGTGCGTGTACAGTCATCAATCTCCACCAGTCGACTGCCGGGAAGCGCCCTGCCCAGCGTAAACACCATGTGCCGCCTGTGATTGCATTCAGCCGAAGTCGATGAATCTCGCCGAGCGGCTGAACGCCAGTCGCCAGTTCAGCCGCCGACGCAATGGATGCGGTGATGTCGATTGTGTAGGCCGGTCTCTCGCATGCCGAAGCCATTGCGCCGATCGAAATCGGTATCTTGTCCGACTTCGCTGCGCTGCTCTCAGCGCATGCTTTCAGTGTTTTTTTTTCCTAGCCATCATTTGGGGATGGGTGGGTTGTGCAACGGTGAAGTTCTGCCTGTAGGATTCGCTGCATGCTGGCGAATGTATTACGTTCCATGGCTACTATACCGATGAACTCGTTATTTGTGCCGGTGATATTCCACCGTCAATTCCTGAGATCCCAGTGATGCAGTTATCCAGATTGTATCAGAAATACAATGAAAGCATATGCAAGTTCATGTGTCAAACACTTAGCAAGATAAGATTGTTATAAAGCCAGATTGTGTGCTTCTTTTCAGAACTACCTCCATCTTCCCTACATACTTCAGATGTTTGCAGCGTTCCTCCACCCGAGCCTTGCTTGAAAGCAAAAGTGAGATGACCTCTATGGACAGCCGTATATTGCTGAGCCGAAGACATGCGCATTCCGGTTCATAATGTCTGCATGCGTGTACCTAGGAGAGGATCGAGGAATTTGCATGGGGGCACTCGGATGGGCACAATTTCCTCGGAGATGCGCCACTACGAAGGTTCCTGGAGGCTTTGGCTGAAAATACGCTAAGAGAGGGAGGGAGTACACTCTAGCCTTCCCGGAGAAGGCCTCTTCCCGGTCAGATGGGCGCTACTTCTTCATGGGGACGCATGCCCCCAGTGCCCCCTCCTTTGTATCCGACCCTGCGTGTGCTGGAAGAAGTTTACGGTTGCAGACGCACGCTGGAAAATGCTTACGGTTGCAGACTCGGAAGCACTGACTCTGCGGAAAAATGAATAAGGTTTCAGATGTATGCTTGATAATGTTCATAGCTGCAGACGTGTGCTGGATAATTTATGGGGAGGAAGCGGTGCGAGTGGATATGTTCCTGTGCATATGGTAGATACAAGGATTCACCTGAGAGGTGTGTGGGTAGGCTCCTGTGCATATGGTACAAGGGTTCACCTGAGAGGCGGGTGGGTATGCTCCTGCGCATATGATACAAGAGTTGACCTGAGAGGGCCGACCGTCACGCATTTCAAACTGCAAGGACGCTTTGGTTGCGGCGCTCGTGTTGTAAGTTCTTGCGTCATTGCGTCATTGTAAGTTCGGCGTCATTGCGCTCATATGCGCTCGTTTAATTTTGATTTCATCAGTTTTTATTTCGGTGTTCCTCGTGAAGTGCTCTTAATCTGTATTGCAACGAAGAGCTCCCCGGCATCATTTCCGCTCACAGATAACTTTTAACAGTTTTAAGTTCTAATTTTCTCGCCGAAGTCAAGACCTACTCTTTGCGTTTTGAGAGCCGTCAGCCTTCATCGCGTTATTTTTCCTGAAGTGCTCTCGGTCTGTGTTCACAGAAAAGGTTTTGTCGGCGGCGTTCCCGGGCTCGTGCAGTTCGCAATGCACGTCGCACCGCAGCCGGCGTGCGCCGCCCGTCCCGCACCCAGCCACGGCCCGCCGACACTTGTGACGTCACGCCCCACGTGACCTGCCTGCCCCGCGGCCCGCAGTGTCGGCTGTCGGCCGGCCGTCGTGCTGAATGGCCGCACGCGGCACAGACTGAGCAGGACGGCTGCCACACGTCAAGACTGTGACGCAGCCTGGCACCTGTGTCGAACCGACAATTTGGCACAGTGCAGCACGTTTCAGGCGCGTGCGCACATTTGTGCGCACGAGTCCGATGTGGACAAAATTGTGCCGCCAACTTCGGCGGAATCGGATTGGTTTTCGGTGCACATACGGGACGTTGTGTGCACTGTTTCCACCAGCGTTGAGTATCTCTGCCGAGAACGGAACACCTGTCCCAAACTTGAATGAGCTGTGCCGAATTGGCGAAACAGGTATTGCTTGTTTCTGAAACTTCCACCGGTCTACAATGGTTGGACGCCAGACGTATGCTGGATGATGTTTACAGTTGCAGACCCATGCTGGATAATGTTCGCGGTTGTAGACGTATGCTGGATAATGCTTACAGTTGTAGGCGCATGCTGGATAATGTTTACGGTTACAGGCGATGTTTACGGTTACAGGCGGCGTACGGCATAAGCTGATCGAGACAGTCCATAAAGCGTAGATATTGGAGGTTCGTACTTGGCTGGCAGTCAGTAATGGGAGCTCTGGCACTTCTGAGAGCTTCCAGACACTTGCGTGACATCTTGCGCTTTTCTCGCGTCTTCATACCAAATACAGCCACGCCACAGGCTCCATACCCGCTCCTCGCCACACACTTCTTGCCGTGTCGCCTGCACAAACATCGGATTGAACCTTGGCAACACGCAATTCCACTTCCGCGGCTGAGACGGGATATTTTCGAAAAGGACAGCCATGCCACGTAGGAGGCGACGCAGGAGGTCCAGCTAATGGGGCAGCCATGCCACGTAATGGGGCAGCCATGCCACGTAAAAGGACAGCCATGACGTGCAAAAAGACAGCCATGCCACGTCAGAGGAAACGTAAGAGGTCCAGCTAATGACAGCCATGCCACGAAAGAGGACAGCCAATGCACGTCAGAGGAAACGTAAGAGGCCCAGCTAATGGCAGCCATGCCACGTCAGAGGAAACGTAAGAGGCCCAGCTAATGACAGCCATGCCACGAAAGAGGACAGCCATGCCACGTCAGAGGAAACGTAAGAGGCCCAGCTAATGGCAGCCATGCCACGTCAGAGGAAACGTAAGAGGCCCAGCTAATGGCAGCCATGCCTCGCACAAGGAGAGCCATGCCACGTAAAAGACGACTCGCCCAGCTTATGCTGCGAAGATCAGAGCTGTTTGCATCTCGGTTCGACCGCCGCCTCGACGGAGCAGACGGTGTCACTGTGTCGGGGCTGGGGCTGCGGGCTGCGGGAGCACGGGGCTGCGGAGCACGGGGCTCCGGGAGCACGGGGCTCCGGGAGCGGGGCTCCGGTCGCGCCACTGTCGCACCACGATCAGCGGGTGCGGGCAGCGGCTGAGACGAGTGAGAGCGGTGAGCATGCCACCGATCCGGAGCGTCACGGTGTTGCTAGCCGCAGCATTGGCCAAGTCGATGTCCTGTGGATATTCCGTCCACGGGGCCGACAGCGCCAGTCGGTGTCCTGTGGATATTCCGTCCACGGGGGCCGACAGCGCCAGTCGATGTCCTGTGGATATTCCGTCCACGGAGCCCGACAGCGCCAGTCGATGTCCTGTGGATATTCCGTCCACGGGGGCGGACAGCGCCAGTCGATGTCCTGTGGATATTCCGTCCACGGAGCCCGACAGCGCCAGTCGATGTCGTGTGGACGTTCCGTCCACACAGTCCGGCGGCGCCAGTCGATTATAGACTCCCTCCGTCTGCCACCACAGTGGTCTATTTACGTGCGCGAGCTCGGTTAGCTGGATTAGCCATTTGGCGCCGTTCTGGCCGCCTGTCACGTGCCTATGCGTGAGTACGTGACGGGCCGAGCTGGATCGTGACTTGGATTGCAGCCTAGAAGCACATCGCATTATAAAAATACTCTGCTTTTAAACAGGACCCTGAAAGACAGGCTATCATTGGATCATTTTCAAGGCGTTTGTTTACGTGGAAGTAATGCGAATCGAAGACATAGCGCGTGATATTGAAGTAAAACGACATGGGTCATTTTGCGCAAACCTTCAGGGAACATGTGCGTGTGGTGACGTGTCTGGGCATGCTCCGTCATTTGCTTCGGCGTGGAAATGTTTTGCATTTTTCAATTGCTAAGGCTGAAAATTAATCAGTACATGGAAGGTCGGCGCACAAGGCGAACGACGTACACTATTTGCCTTGATCTTGTGTTCGCATCTTAATATCGTGTTTCATAAGAAATACCATACTAGTTTACGCTGCGCAAATTATCCCTGCACAGGCAACGCAGGACCTCATCTAACTTCTCTAACGGATATCATAGGGTGTGCTGCAGATATTTGACAGGTTGAAATGCATACCCGATTTTACCAGAAACGACTTCGAGTTCCGCACAACTTGCTGTTCATTTGCCTCGGCCGGGGTTGAAGTTGTCCAGTCCAGGGGGTCCAGATTTGTTTCGGGGTCGTCGGATACAGTTTTGATTGAAATCTTCCCCTGCAAAATGTCGCTGTAAAACTGACCGGTTTCCAAAATACCGCTACGGTATTCGTGACGCCCAAAATGCGCCAGCCCTGGCCAGCGCGCTGCAGCGCCGTGAAGCCGAGAACCGCAGCGCGCGTCGGAAGTCGGCCTATCTAGAGAAGCGGGCCACCTTCCCGGATCCGAGCACGTAGACGTGGCGTGGCGCGGCCAGCGATGGCTCGCATCCAGACGGCGCCGTGCGGCGGCCAAGTGCAACGGGCCGCGTGCGCACCGACCGGCCCGCCCTTCCTGGCGCGTCAACGCTACGCCCACTGCTGCATCCGCCTCCACCACAGTCGCCGCCGCCGACGCTGAAGCCTCTGCCAGCACTGCCGCCGCCGCCGCCGCTGAAGCCTCTGCCAGCACCGCCGCCGCCACCGCCACTGAAGCCTCTGCAAGCACCGCCGCCGCCACCGCCACTGAAGCCTCTGCCAGCACCGCCGCCGCCACCGCCACTGAAGCCTCTGCCAGCACCGCCGCCGCCGACGCGTCGCCGCCGCCGCTGACATCTCTGTATGGTCGTGGGCAGCCGCCGTCGCCTCCACATTGGTTGTTCTGCGCGCGCCACATCGCTGCCACATGGGCCATGCCGCTGCCACATGGGCCACGCCGCCGCCACATGGGCCACGCCGCCGCCACATGGGCCATGTCGCTGCCACATTGGCCACGTCGCTGCCACATGGGCCACGTCGCCGCCACATGGGCCACGTCTCTGTCACATGGGCCACGTCTCTGTCACATGGGCCACGTCTCTGACACATGGGCCACGTCGCTGCCACATGGTCCACGTCGCTGCCACATGGGCCACGTCGCCGCCACATGGGTCACGTCGCCGCCACATGGGCCACGTCTCTGTCACATGGGCCACGTCTCTGCCACATGGGCCACGCCGCCGCCACATGGGCCACGTCGCCGCCACATGGGCCACGTCTCTGTCACATGGGCCACGTCTCTGCCACATGGGCCACGCCGCCGCCACATGGGCCACGTCGCTGCCACATGGGCCGTTTTGCGTGTGATGCGTCAGCGAATCGACCAATGGTTTCGCACGGTTTCAGCAATGGTTCGGATGATAGCGCAAACAAAAACGAAAACGAAGTGAATGAGAGGAAAAATAGGCCCAAACCGGTTTCTAGTTCAGAGCACACATTTAAGAACCACTGTGCAATAGCCTGCGACGGACCAGGATGAGCATATGCTGCCCCTGTTTTTAATCCGAGGAGTCTCTGGACAACTGAAACGTTCAGTAACGTCAAATTAACATGTAAGGTATATTGCGGCCGAGTACCAGGATTCCGGATGGTCTTATCGTCATAGTATCATAAGGGCCACTTACACAACAGCTTTGCATGACTGTGCGATGCTAGTGCACGAATAATCAGGTGATCTATAGCACGTGCAGGGGTCCAATGCACTAGCTAAGCCCACGTAGACCATGTAAATGCAAGCCCTCATGACTTCGGTAAAAGTCATCCTGCGCATATGGATGGAAGCATTAAAAATCGAGTTATTACCACTTTAAGCTTGCTAAGATTGTTTTCATTCCGCGTTATGATGATTGATGTCAAAAGTTCATGAAATCAAGACCTCACTTCCAAAGTCAACTGCCAGGGCTTCGGCCCCGCCCTCATCCCGCGTTGAACCCTCCCCATCCCAGTCATGCGGAAATGTACGCACCGAGGAGGGTGTTTTCATCTGGAAGCGGATCAATCTGGTAAAAAATCCGCATCTATGGTGTCAGATATCGGTCCTTGAGTCCGAACGCCGTGCTCAAATCCTTGCCGAGAAGTAGAAGTGAGCTCTCGTTTCCGCTACGACTGTGATCTGATCTGTAAATGGATATTTCCTCCTGTATCTTCCTCGTGAGACAATGGTGCTTGCCGGCGATGCTACCGGATTATGGTAGAAAATTAAATCATACAAAGTTCATTTTCAAACTGGCTATGTTAATTGAGCGAGGAAGACTTGCCTATTGGACTAATCAAGATGCATTCGCCGACCTTAATTGGCCCGTAAGTGATATAACAGATATGTAGAATGACAAGTACTCTGGTTTGAACTTAGCCACATAGCTATCGACAACGGATAATTGCAGACGTTGGGGGTGCCCGGGCACCCCTAGTCCCGAAGTAACACCTAAGATGTCCAATACATCCCTGA
>JAOTOM010002659.1:0-87500 GCA_034440615.1 Ashinkailepas kermadecensis
ACACGCTAGTAAAAAGACGGCTCTTACATGCACGAGGCGAAGCTGACCCAAGGTGAATAATTAGCAGCACTCTGCGTACTGTTTCGATCTCGGTCGATGCTGTTGTTGCTCGTACGGTGTTATAGCTTATATGCTTGACAAAAAGTATATCCCCACCCACCCGCCCACCGAATCTCCGCGTCTCTGCCGATATACGCAGTGTCCTTCGTGCCTAACATCTGCTACGTCCTCCGTGCCTAACATCTGATGTGTCATCTGTGTCTGTGACAACATTTCCTGTGTTTTCCCTCTCTGCAACGACATCTGTTCTGAAACGATTATGTCTCTGCAACGACGATAGCCTCATCTCTGCATCAGACTCCATGTCCATGGGACAGTTTCTCCGGATCTGTGACATCTTCTGCGTCATCCGTGTCTGTGACGCCATATGCTGTGTCGTGCTCCGTGTCTGTGGCGGCTTATGATGCGTCGTGCTCCGTCTCTGTGAAGACATATGCCGTGTCGTGCTCCGTCTCTGTGACGCCATATGCTGTGTCGTGCTCCGTCTCTGTGACGCCATATGCTGTGTCGTGCTCCGTGTCTGGCGGCGTATGCTGTGTCGTGCTCCGTGTCTGTGACGCCATATGCCGTGTCGTGCTCCGTCTCTGTGACGCCATATGCTGTGTCGTGCTCCGTGTCTGTGACGACATATGCCGTGTCGTGCTCCGTGTCTGTGACGACATATGCCGTGTCGTCCTCCGTGTCCTTGACGGCCGGGTCGTCCTCAGGAGTCGCAGCCGGGAGCGGGATCGGGAGCGGGAGCGACGTCACAGCCGGGACCGAGACCGCGAGCGGGGCCGCGGCGACCGTCAGCGAGACCGCGACTCCGAGCGCGAGTCGAGGCGCGATCGCGACGCGGAGCGCGAGGCGAGGTGGGAGAGTCGGCGTGAGGTGGAGCGCGACCCGGAGCGCGACCCGGAGCGCGACCGCAGCGGGCACCGGCACCGGCGGCGGCCGTCCAGGTGGGTCGGAGGCCAGGTGTCGGCGTCCAGGTGGGTCAGCGGCCAGGTGGCGGCCGTCCAGGTGGGTCAGCGGCCAGGTGGCGGCCGTCCAGGTGGGTCGGAGGCCAGGTGTCGGCGTCCAGGACTGAGTCGGGAGTTCACAGATCAGTTTGACTTTGTGGGCGAGTTGAACCTCCAAAAAGTGTGGGAACTCGTGCAGTCTCGTGACTCGTAGAGGGTGGGAACTCGTGCAGTGTCGTGACTCCTAGTGCAGTATCGTGACTCCTCGTGCAGTATCGTGACTCGTATAGTGTGGAAACTCGGTCGTGGTCCATTCTGATCCAGCGTTGGAAAGTGAACACATGGTCGTGAACAAACACAGTGAACTGGAGGACCTTTATTTTGCACTGCAATAAGTAATTTAGCACTTACTTACGTAGGCTAGGCAGTGTGATCTAAATACGCTATACTTGCGACAATTGTACACTCCGGCACCACATGTCAAATCCGAAAACTCTGCCCTGGTAGGAACTCGGGGCGGGGCAGAACCGGGGACCCAGCCGGCACTCTATGCTGGGCTGAAACTCGCAGCTGAGTGGGAGCTCATGGATCCCCTCCCATCCGTCATGCAGTCATGCAGTCATGCAGCCATGCAGCGTAGGCACAGAGAAACTCTGTCCCATAAAAGCAATCAGCTGTTAGTCGATCCCGTGGCTGCAAGATAGCAGGGCTTGATAGGTGACGCGCGCCGCACGAGGTGGTGCTACGCTCGTGACACGTGTTGAGCCGTGGTGTGACGTGACCTCTGACCCGGCCTGTGTGGACGTGTGACGTGACCTCTGACCCGGCCTGTGTGGACGTGTGCCGTGGTGTGACGTGACCTCTGGCCCGGCCTGTGTGGACGTGTGCCGTGGTGTGATGTGGCCGTGGCCACGTGGTGCCGCTCGTGCTCACCCGGGGTCGCATCGTTTGCAGGGAGCGGCCCGACTCGAGAGACCAGGCTACGCCGTCGGCGAGAGGCGGTACCGGGGTACGTATGACGTCACCACCACACAAACACAGCGCCGCTATTGCGATCAGTTGAGAGGCAGGCGCGCGGGCTACTGGCACCAGCTGGGTTTCCTTCTGACCTTGGGTTGAAAACCGGACAGTTTGAGGATTTTTGAAACCAGGATATTGCTCACGCTGAGTAAAAGGTGTTCAATTTTATATGTAGCCTGCAATAGCCATGCACAGTAATCTTATTCTGTGTTGTTATGCTGGCCTTTTTCGGTTCATCCCGAGTACGGAACTCGAACTGGGGAGCAAGTCTCCGCGTAGGGCAGGCTTCGGCGCACGTGTAGGGGTGTCGTGTCGTGTCGGGACGTGTCGTGTCGGGACGTGTTGTGTCGTGTCGTGTCGGGACGTGTCGTGTCGGGACGTGTCGTGTCGTGAGACGTGACGTCAGGGGTGCCGTCGGCAGGGCCGCGGTCACACCCCACTCTGCCCCCTCGGCGCCCTTCCGACCGGCGATTCACCTTCTGAATGTGGTGATCGCACGACGTGGGTTTGTCCACTACCAAGCGGCACATTTCAGGTGCGACCGGCGCGCGCCCCCGTCCGCCAGCGTATGTACCTGTGTGAGGGAGTGAGGGAGCGGGTCACGTCGACCAGGTCATGGTCATGCACACCCAGCGTGTAAGCAAGGGGTCGCCGTAGCTCGGTGGGTTATTTGCGCCCTAAAGCCCAAATAACTAACTAACTAGCTCGGTGGGTAGTCAGCCGTAGGAGCAAACCTAGATGATACTACTCCGGAAGTTACCTGCTACTTTGGGAAATTGTATTTTGGTGTAAAAAATATGCGTATTTACAATATATTTGATATATATATATATATATATATATATATATATATATATATATATATATATATATATATATGTGTGTGTGTGTGTGTGTGTGTGTGTGTAAACATTAGTGACGCCCGTCCACAGCAGGGTTTCCTTGTGGGGCTGCCACCAGCCGACTGTCCAGAAGCAGGGCCTTCATTGACATGTTCGGGGCCACACGGACAAGAGTGTGACTCGGCCCGACCCATTACCGCTACTCTGTCCCCACTCTGTTCCCATTTTGTGTTCCTGCTATGTTCCCATTTGTGTCGCCACTGTTACCGCTGTCCACCCCCTCCCCCTGCACCGTCTGTCCCGTGACGTCGTCTGTACACCCGCCAGACGGCGGCAGCGGCCCGGAGACTCGAGCACCAGGACCGCGGACGCCGTCGGCCGAGCCGCCAGAGGCCGTGTACTCAATCTGAACTGCCGACCTGACACCTGACATCCGACCCCGCCCTCTCGAGTAAGGCCACGCCGGCTGCGCCGCGTTGGCTGTTTGTCGCGAGGGTGCGGGTGTAGCGGGCGCTGAGGTGCCGTGAGCGGGTGCATGGGGTGCTGTGTCGGGTGTTGATGCACGTGCCAGTGGCGTGCCATTAAACACGGGTGGAGTTGTAGTGCTAGCAGATGGCGTTTCAGGACCACCTTAGATTTGCAACTTGATTTTAAGTTAAGGTTTATGGCGATCGGTAGCTGGGGCGGCCAGCCGCTGGGTCTGGAGCTGGGCTGCGGTGATCGGTTGCTGGGTCTGGAGCTGGGCTGTGGTGATCGGTAGCTGGGGCGGCCAGCTGCTGGGTCTGGAGCTGGGCTGTGGTGATCGGTTGCTGAGCCTGGAGAGCGGCACCGTATCACAAGCGCCACCTGCAATTGCCGAAAGGCCTCAGCACCTTCACTTGTTCCAAGTTCTGGTGCATGGGGTGCCTATGTATCGTCTGCCGATACAAGAGTCCTGACATTTTGGGCACCGCCACATCCTGCACTGACACGCGCTACACCCGCTACATCCGCTACATCCGCTACATCCGCTACATCCGGCACTGACCCGCGCATGCGCCTTTGACATGTTGCATGCGGTGGTGAAATATCGGGCAATTGTGCATGCGGTGCTGAAATATCGGGCAATTGTGCATGCGGTGGTGAAATATCGGGCAATTGTGCATGTGGTGGTGAAATATCGGGCAATTGTGCATGCGGTGGTGAAATACTGGGCAATTGTGCATGCGGTGGTGAAATATCGGGCAATTGTGCATGCGGTGGTGAAATATCGGGCAATTGTGCATGCGGTGGTGAAATATCGGGCAATTGTGCATGCGGTAGTGAAATATCGGGCAATTGTGCATGCGGTGGTGAAATATCGGGCAATTGTGCATGCGGTGGTGAAATATCGGGCAATTGTGCATGCGGTGGTGAAATATCGGGCAATTGTGCATGCGGTGGTGAAATATCGGGCAATTGTGCATGCGGTGGTGAAATATCGGGCAATTGTGCATGCGGTGGTGAGATATCGGGCAATTGTGCATGTGGTGCTGGAGTGCTGGGCTGCTGCACCGAGCGTCGGCTTTGCTGGATAGCTGCTGGCATGCAGGCCACTCAAGTGTGATGCTGAGACAGGTGGGTGTGCCCGTTCGGGGTGGTAGCGTGAGCCTCGTGAAGTCGTGGCGCGACGGCGTTGCCGCGCGGTCAGTCTTGTATTGGAAGCCGCCTTAAATCAGACGCCCCCACCACGAGCGCCGCCGTCGGGACGGTCCGCCTGAGGTTGGGTGTTCAGAGTGAGGTGTTGAGGTCCTGGGGTCAACATGTGCTGAGCGTTACGTGAGCCTCACGGGACGATATGTCGAGTCGGACGTGGCTCAGCACGCCATGTCGGCCACACTCTTAGGCCACCGTGAGCGTCACGGGACGATATGTCGAGTCGGACGTGGCTCAGCACGCCATGTCGGCCACACTCTTAGGCCACCCATGTCGGCCACACTCTTAGGCCACCTTTTGTAATTAAATCGTCCGGTGATCGGCCTTGGCATTAGCATACTTGGCTTCAGTTGGATTTTGTGGCTGGACATCCGTAACAAAATCACCGGCTGACTAAGGTCGAGCTGATTACGTGAGGAGGCGAGTGAGTGAGCGGACGGTGCGCACCGCTCCGAACATCCCTCGACATCCATCTGTGGCGTGAATGCTGCTGGAGCTTGCGATATCTGCGTGCCCTGTGAAGGCGGTGCTTCCTCTTGCATTGGAACTTCTCGACGTGACATGCTTGGCCCTCCGCTGCCGACCGAGAACGCCGCGAGCTGCGGCCACCTCTCCGCGTCAGCTGGCTACTGGCCGTGCCCGACTGACGCGACTTTGCCCCTTCAGCTGGTCGGCGGGTCGGCGGGTGTGGCGGGACGGCCGTCACCGAGCGACACACGTCCACGTCCACGTCCACGTCCACGTCCACGCAGTCTGCATCGCCGCCCACCCACCGGCAGGGCAGGTGGCCGTCAGCGGGACTGGCACGTGCCGGCGCGCGCTGCCGCCGGCCGGTTGGCCTTGTTTCATTCTCATCCCTGCGCCGCGCGCGCCGGGCGGTACGTCTGTGTGTGTGTTCGGCTCGCGTGCCGGCCGGCGAGGTCGTGGCGGAGTCGTCCGCCCGGCGCTCTGTGTTCTTCTCATCGAGCCGCGTGTGTTGCCGGGGAGCGTGCGACACGTGTCGCCGAGCGTGTGCGACACGTGTCGCCGAGCGTGTGCGACACGTGTCGCCGAGCGTGTGCGTTCTCGGCGGGCCGCCGGCAGCGGTGCGAACCGGGCGTGAGTAGGCCTGGAGTGTGCTGGTCTGACGTCACGGTCTGACGTCACCGTGACGCCGCGATGGTCTCAGAAGCGGACGTAGCGCCGCTGACAGACGCGTGCACCGTTGCCTTCGGCGTGACACGTGCCCGAAGCGGAAGTTGAAGCCGTTCTGTTTGTAGAGCTCCGGGTGTGTAGTGTGCCGATGATCCCATCCCCCGTTCCTTTTCGTGATGTGACGGTGTCTGGCTGCTCTTGGGCCCCCTTCACCACTCGAGAACAATACAAGGCAAAGTTGTCGGTCGGTCTCTTTCCAAGGCTGATGAGATTTGGGAAAATTGTAGTAAAGTCTGTCCTCGTTGGCGGTGTGAAGGTCTAGGAGGCTCACGTAGCGATAACGCCCGTTCAAAGCACGGCCGTACGTTTGGCTTTATATTTGACTGTTAATACGAGTAAGGGCCGAAAAGTGGCAAGTGCCGCCAGCAATTTAGTACCTTCTGTCGAAACCACAACAACGATTTGCAACAGCAGAAACGATCTGTGCGCGCCGGCCGCCCGGTCAGTTCTCTCAATACGCGTCCAGCACCCTCCAGCCGGGAGGTAGCCCTGCCTTCGGCCGCCGTGATTGGCTGCCGCATTGGTGACGGGGCGCCATAGCCCGCCGGCGATTGGCGACACACATTTTGGCGCACCCTCCGGCCAACATGGCCGGCCGTGTTTGACGTCACATCATCATGACAACAGTGGCCGACAACAACAGCCGTCAAACACGGCCGGCCGTGTTTGACGTCACATCATCATGACAACAGTGGCCGACAACAACAGCCGTCAAACACGGCCGGCCGTGTTTGACGTCACATCATCATGACAACAGTGGCCGACAACAACAGCCGTCAAACACGGCCGGCCGTGTTTGACGTCACATCATCATGACAACAGTGGCCGACAACAACAGCCGTCAAACACGGCCGGCCGTGTTTGACGTCACATCATCATGACAACAGTGGCCGACAACAACAGCCGTCAAACACGGCCGGCCGTGTTTGACGTCACATCATCATGACAACAGTGGCCGACAACAACAGCCGTCAAACACGGCCGGCCGTGTTTGACGTCACATCATCATGACAACAGTGGCCGACAACAACAGCCGTCAAACACGGCCGGCCGTGTTTGACGTCACATCATCATGACAACAGTGGCCGACAACAACAGCCGTCAAACACGGCCGGCCAACATGGCCGGCCGTGTTTGACGTCACATCATCATGACAACAGTGGCCGACAACAACAGCCGTCAAACACGGCCGGCCGTGTTTGACGTCACATCATCATGACAACAGTGGCCGACAACAACAGCCGTCAAACACGGCCGGCCGTGTTTGACGTCACATCATCATGACAACAGTGGCCGACAACAACAGCCGTCAAACACGGCCGGCCAACATGGCCGGCCGTGTTTGACGTCACATCATCATGACAACAGTGGCCGACAACAACAGCCGTCAAACACGGCCGGCCGTGTTTGACGTCACATCATCATGACAACAGTGGCCGACAACAACAGCCGTCAAACACGGCCGGCCAACATGGCCGGCCGTGTTTGACGTCACATCATCATGACAACAGTGGCCGACAACAACAGCCGTCAAACACGGCCGGCCGTGTTTGACGTCACATCATCATGACAACAGTGGCCGACAACAACAGCCGTCAAACACGGCCGGCCAACATGGCCGGCCGTGTTTGACGTCACATCATCATGACAACAGTGGCCGACAACAACAGCCGTCAAACACGGCCGGCCAACATGGCCGGCCGTGTTTGACGTCACATCATCATGACAACAGTGGCCGACAACAACAGCCGTCAAACACGGCCGGCCAACATGGCCGGCCGTGTTTGACGTCACATCATCATGACAACAGTGGCCGACAACAACAGCCGTCAAACACGGCCGGCCGTGTTTGACGTCACATCATACGGAAGTGATGTATGGTGGGGGCGTAGCCCGGAATGCAGTGTTATCTAAAAGGGATGTCTGGTCCATACCAAGGCGTTTGGGTTTCGCAGTCCAGTCACAATGTCATGTCATATATGGGCGTTATATGATCAACATGGTCGACGCGCCCTAAAGCCCAAATAACTAACTAACAATGTCATGACAGCTGTGGCCGCCACCTGTGGTCTGACTCACTCGGCGCATTCCTGTTGGCTGAAGGCCACATAACACAAGTATACATGAACAATGTTACAAAATGTGCGTGACTGGTCACAGAACGATGAAAATCGATAAACGGAAGAACGGTGCGGCGATAAACGATAGAAAGGTGGACGTTATAACGATACACGATATAAGGATAAACGATATAATGATAAAATATTTAACGATAAACGATATAGCCATGTAACGATAAACGGTATGACGATATGACTATAAACGATATAACGATACATGATGTAACGATATGACGATAAAAGATCTAGCGATATAATACACGATCAGCAAATGAACGACCAATACAGCAAACCGAAATTATATCACAGCAGACGTCTGAGTCGACGATATGCAGCCGACCAGCGAGTTGGGCGACTTCTTGAAGCGGGCGACATCTGCTTGGTGTGACGTTTGCTGGGTGAAGTGTCTTCGGGCAGTGAAGATGGCGCGCACGGTCACGGAGCCACGTGAAACATACGCCACGTGCCCCGTCATACGCCACATGCCCCGTCATACGCCACATGCCCCGTCATACGCCACGTGCCTCGTCATACGCCACATGCCCCGTCATACGCCACGTGCCCCGTCATACGCCACATGCCCCGTCATACGCCACATGCCCCGTCATACGCCACATGCCCCGTCATACGCCACATGCCCCGTCATACGCCACATGCCTCGTCATACGCCACATGCCTCGTCATACGCCACGTGCCCCGTCATACGCCACGTGCCCCGTCATACGCCACATGCCCCGTCATACGCCACATGCCTCGTCATACGCCACGTGCCCCGTCATACGCCACGTGCCCCGTCATACGCCACGTGCCCCGTCATACGCCACATGCCCCGTCATACGCCACGTGCCTCGTCATACGCCATATGCCCCGTCATACGCCACATGCCCCGTCATACGCCGCATGCCCCGTCATACGCCACATGCCTCGTCATACTCCACATGCCCCGTCATACGCCACATGCCACATCATACGCCACATGCCTCGTCATACGCCACATGCCTCGTCATACGCCACATGCCCCGTCATACGCCACATGCCTCGTCATACGCCACGTGCCCCGTCATACGCCACATGTCCCGTCATACGCCACGTGCCCCGTCATACGCCACGTTCCCCGTCATACGCCACATGCCCCGTCATACGCCACATGCCCCGTCATACGCCACGTGCCTCGTCATACGCCACATGCCCCGTCATACGCCACATGCCCCGTCATACGCCACATGCCTCGTCATACGCCACATGCCCCGTCATACGCCACATGCCTCGTCATACGCCACATGCCTCGTCATACGCCACATGCCCCGTCATACGCCACATGCCTCGTCATACGCCACATGCCCCGTCATACGCCACATGCCTCGTCATACGCCACATGCCTCGTCATACGCCACATGCCCCGTCATACGCCACATGCCCCGTCATACGCCACATGCCCCGTCATACGCCACATGCCCCGTCATACGCCACATGCCCCGTCATACGCCACATGCCCCGTCATACGCCACATGCCCCGTCATACGCCACATGCCTCGTCATACGCCACATGCCCCGTCATACGCCACATGCCCCGTCATACGCCACATGCCCCGTAAATGTGCGCATATTTGGCTACTGTTGTGGTTACCAGGGTGTCGCCCGCGTACTAACCCTGTCCTGTCGCCTCCACACTCCGAGGGGTGTTGGACGGGATGACATTGTCGTTACCAGGGTGTCGCCCGAGTACTGGCCCTGTCCTGTCGCCCCCACACTCCGAGGGGTGTTGGACGGGATGACATTGTCGTTACCGGGGTGTCGCCCGAGTACTGGCCCTGTCCTGTCGCCCCCACACTCCGAGGGGTGTTGGACGGGATGACATTGTCGTTACCGGGGTGTCGCCCGAGTACTGGCCCTGTCCTGTCGCCCCCACACTCCGAGGGGTGTTGGACGGGATGACATTGTCGTTACCGGGGTGTCGCCCGAGTACTGGCCCTGTCCTGTCGCCTCCACACTCCGAGGGGTGTTGGACGGGATGACATTGTCGTTACCAGGGTGTCGCCCGAGTACTGGCCCTGTCCTGTCGCCCCCACACTCCGAGGGGTGTTGGACGGGATGACATTGTCGTTACCGGGGTGTCGCCCGAGTACTGGCCCTGTCCTGTCGCCTCCACACTCCGAGGCCCCACACTCCGAGGGGTGTTGGACGGGATGACGCACATTCGGATGGCTCTGAACGTGATGACTCACATGCTGACGGTGCGGCACAAGATGGTGCGAGCCATTGTACTTCTTGTTGCATTTACACGAGTTTCCGTAATTCAATGTGTGATGTAGTCCGGAAGGTGTTGGTCCGAGTGCATGATTGGATGAAACAAAAACAGCTAATGCATTTTACGCCGCGTTTGCACTTTGTCCCGTCCCAATTCCTCCTGTCTTTTAGATGAAGTTTGAAATGTTGACCAGTGGGTAGCCTTCCTGCCCGTTTTGTAATTTTTGAAGGCGAAGGGCGTCTGATATCGTAATGAGTCCATCGGATACTGCGTCAATAATCAAATGAAGGTGGAATATATATATATATATATATATATGGTACAAATTAGAAATAATACATCTTGCAATCATGCTTAAAGCTGGGTAAACCGCTAATTAGGCAACATTTACTCCCGTGATAATTTCATTGACATAGGTATGGAAGCGTTAATCAGTTGAGAATGTAAGTTCAAGGTGTTTGTGGCTTGCCACATGTGGTATTGGCTGGCCTGCCGTAGGGAATCGAAGTAGTGGTGCACTGTCCATCCTATCAGTAAATGTGTGTTGTATTGTTTTACTGGCATGAAATTGTATGGCCCAATCTTTCCCGAACCGAGGTATGCTGTCTAAGTCTTCTTGGAATTAAATTTGCGCTTGCAGTGAAGCATGGCGGTGCGGTGAATTTGATCACGTGTCATCAGCATGGAAAAGTGTTTTGTTGGCTGTTACATGGGCCAAACCGTTCCAATATATCAATACTACTAGTGGCCCCAGAACCGAGTGCTGCGTTGGTCCTGTGTTGGTCGTAGTCGAATCCTGTGTCGTAATCCCGTGCTGGTGGTAATCGAACACGAAAAACTGTTGCCTACTCTGACGAGTTGTTCTCTGTTCTCTAGATATGGTCTAAGCCGGTTTAGAGTAGTTCAGGTATTTTACATTGAGTTTCGCACTTAAAGTAGCCAAATGTGTCCAATGTATTAATGTGCTGATCCAACAAACTATCGGCCAATTAGCCCTTGGTCGTGCTTAGCCAAAGCACTGGAGAAGATTGTTTTAAAGAAAATGTATTATCATTTGACCGAAAATAACATACTTTCAGAAAAACACTGCGTCTATCGCAGTGTAATCCCAATGTGATGTAAAAAGTATCCCAATGTGCCTATGGTATCAATGTATTTCGAAATGTCGAAATACGCCACTGTAAAGTCGTGGTTTAGTTCAGGAATCGATATAAATAGCGTGACAGGTGTAATTATTACGGCTGGTTTCCCTGCTTAGGGCGATAGCTGCAGTGTTTTTCTGAAAGTATGTTATTTTCGGTCAAATGATAATACATTTTCTTTAAAACAATCTTCTCTAGTGCTTTGGCTAAGCACGACAAAGGACTAATTGGCCGATAGTTTGTTGGATCAGCACATTAACATTTATTTTTAAGCATTGCCGTTATATTGGCTCTCACCGAGGCATCCCAATCCCCTTCATGGATCGTCTCCCCGGGAATGCCCTGTCGGCCTTTTCACGATGCTGTCGATGTGGGGGCCGAAAGTTAGTATGTTAGGATGACACCCAAGTCTCGAATTGTGTTGACATGTTCCAGGACTGTTTTTTTATTGCTTAGGTTGTTATAAGTTAATTGGACACGTAAAATATTTAACATTTAACATTACAATGGCACAATATTTAACATCCTTGTATGCAGCAAATGTAACATTCTTAACATTTTAACATTCTTTAATTCATTGAACATTCCTTTTTCGAATATATCATCTTGCGGCCATTGCAATATGTATTGCTTAGCTTGTTTGAATGGAACATCTCTTCAGGATCATCCAAAATGCTTTGCACGTGATATGTTTGAAATTCACCTTCCGATATTGGGACCCTCTACACCAGAGTATATTAAAGAACGGGTACAACCAAGTTTAGTATATTCTCAGATCTAGTATATACCATGCATTGGTGACGTCACAGCTCGAATATGCGATATTCTACTAGAATCTGGTGGACATCTGGCAGATTATAGAATCCTATAGTAGAATATTCCAAATCTAGCAAATTCCTGGCAATTTCATTTAGCAGCAGCTTCCTTTTCTGTCCAGGCACGGCGCACGACCGGCCTTGAGGGCCAGCCGGTCGTCATGGCAACGACTCTAGGCCCCTCCCTCCGGGAGTCGGCCGGCCGGTTTTGTGTAGTGTCCTCGTTTACCGGCAAGGAAACATACTTTTTCGAGGCGATGCAAGTAAAAGCGATCCGGATTCGTATGTAGAATTCTTCAGGCATTCGCATGATGTCAAATTTGCCTACATACAATACACATTGCCTGCGTAAAGCCGTGGAAAATATTGGCCGTTTTGGCTTGACATTGCACGCAAGGTGCAGCCGAGTATCGCCTTGGCTACGTCACAGGCCCGGAACAACTTGGATCCCCCCGCTCTACACTGCTTTTGCAAATCCTGCAAGAGGACGTCATCCGCTGCACAGGTGATTTGCGGTAAATTTTGACATCGTTGGCGAGCATCAGACAGGACGAATCGATTTCGTCCCGAAGACATTGTAAACATTGTGGACAGTAGAGGAAATAACGACCCGCCTTCAGGAGTACCAGAGGAAGCTTTCCGTCCACAATGACCCGCTGGTGTTTGTTGTGTGGATAGGACGGGAACCACTTCAGTGCTGAGTCGGCCATGCGATATGAATTATGAAGCTTGTGGCACAAGCGAAAGTGATTTACGCTTTGAAATGCCGCGCTATGGTCGGTATAGATGCAATCTGTTCGTGTGCCTGCAGAAACGGAGTCCCATGCTGTGTTTAAAGTGTGGCAGATTGGTCGCACAGGATCGCCGCACGGTGGAACTGTGCCGAGTGACTGACATAACGGGGCCTACGTGACCCGACAGGTGAAGCCGTGCCGGGTGACTGACACAACGGGGCCTGCGTGACCCGACAGGTGAAGCCGTGCCGAGTGACTGACATAACGGGGCCTGCGTGACCCGACAGGTGAAGCCGTGCCGGGTGCCGGACATAACGGGGCCTGCGTGACCCGACAGGTGAAGCCGGGCCGAGTGACTGACATAACGGGGCCTGCGTGACCCGACAGGTGAAGCCGTGCCGTGTGCCTGACATAACGGGGCCTGCGTGACCCGACAGGTGAAGCCGTGCCGAGTGCCGGACATAACGGGGCCTGCGTGACCCGACAGGTGAAGCCGTGCCGAGTGACTGACATAACGGGGCCTGCGTGACCCGACAGGTGAAGCCGTGCCGTGTGCCTGACATAACGGGGCCTGCGTGACCCGACAGGTGAAGCCGTGCCGAGTGACTGACATAACGGGGCCTGCGTGACCCGACAGGTGAAGCCGTGCCGAGTGCCGGACATAACGGGGCTTGCGTGACCCGACAGGTGAAGCCGTGCCGGGTGACTGACATAACGGGGCCTGCGTGACCCGACAGGTGAAGCCGTGCCGAGTGACTGACATAACGGGGCCTGCGTGACCCGACAGGTGAAGCCGTGCCGAGTGCCGGACATAACGGGGCTTGCGTGACCCGACAGGTGAAGCCGTGCCGGGTGACTGACATAACGGGGCTTGCGTGACCCGACAGGTGAAGCCGTGCCGGGTGCCGGACATAACGGGGCCTGCGTGACCCGACAGGTGAAGCCGTGCCGAGTGCCTGACATAACGGGGCCTGCGTGACCCGACAGGTGAAGCCGTGCCGAGTGACTGACATAACGGGGCCTGTGTGACCCGACAGGTGAAGCCGTGCCGGGTGCCGGACATAACGGGGCCTGCGTGACCCGACAGATGAAGCCGTGCCGTGTGCCTGACATAACGGGGCCTGCGTGACCCGACAGGTGAAGCCGTGCCGGGTGCCGGACATAACGGGGCCTGCGTGACCCGACAGGTGAAGCCGTGCCGTGTGCCTGACATAACGGGGCCTGCGTGACCCGACAGGTGAAGCCGTGCCGGGTGCCGGACATAACGGGGCCTGCGTGACCCGACAGGTGAAGCCGTGCCGAGTGACTGACATAACGGGGCCTGCGTGACCCGACAGGTGAAGCCGTGCCGTGTGCCTGACATAACGGGGCCTGCGTGACCCGACAGGTGAAGCCGTGCCGGGTGCCGGACATAACGGGGCCTGCGTGACCCGACAGGTGAAGCCGTGCCGAGTGACTGACATAACGGGGCCTGCGTGACCCGACAGGTGAAGCCGTGCCGGGTGCCGGACATAACGGGGCTTGCGTGACCCGACAGGTGAAGCCGTGCCGGGTGCCGGACATAACGGGGCCTGCGTGACCCGACAGGTGAAGCCGTGCCGAGTGACTGACATAACGGGGCCTGCGTGACCCGACAGGTGAAGCCGTGCCGGGTGCCGGACATAACGGGGCCTGCGTGACCCGACAGGTGAAGCCGTGCCGGGTGCCGGACATAACGGGGCCTGCGTGACCCGACAGGTGAAGCCGTGCCGAGTGACTGACATAACGGGGCCTGCGTGACCCGACAGGTGAAGCCGTGCCGAGTGACTGACATAACGGGGCCTGCGTGACCCGACAGGTGAAGCCGTGCCGGGTGCCGGACATAACGGGGCCTGCGTGACCCGACAGGTGAAGCCGTGCCGAGTGACTGACATAACGGGGCCTGCGTGACCCGACAGGTGAAGCCGTGCCGAGTGACTGACATAACGGGGCCTGCGTGACCCGACAGGTGAAGCCGTGCCGAGTGACTGACATAACGGGGCCTGCGTGACCCGACAGGTGAAGCCGTGCCGGGTGCCGGACATAACGGGGCCTGCGTGACCCGACAGGTGAAGCCGTGCCGAGTGACTGACATAACGGGGCCTGCGTGACCCGACAGGTAAAGCCGTGCCGGGTGCCGGACATAACGGGGCCTGCGTGACCCGACAGGTGAAGCCGTGCCGGGTGCCGGACATAACGGGGCCTGCGTGACCCGACAGGTGAAGCCGTGCCGAGTGACTGACATAACGGGGCCTGCGTGACCCGACAGGTGAAGCCGTGCCGGGTGCCGGACATAACGGGGCCTGCGTGACCCGACAGGTGAAGCCGTGCCGAGTGACTGACATAACGGGGCCTGCGTGACCCGACAGGTGAAGCCGTGCCGGGTGCCGGACATAACGGGGCCTGCGTGACCCGACAGGTGAAGCCGTGCCGGGTGCCGGACATAACGGGGCCTGCGTGACTCGCCAGACTCGTGTACACTCCCATTCCAAGAACCTTTCTGAATAATGAAATCGGGTACACCAATCCATTTTCCTGATTTTTTCGCCACCTGTTTTGTGAATTGGGACGACGTTCGCCCGTCTCCACCTTTCGGGGAAGGTGCCTTACTTCAGTAAAATATTATACAATAAAGTCAAGGGGAAAGCGAGCTCAACACAACATTCATCAAATAGTCCGTCCACTGATGCTGTGGGACTAATTACATAATTACATATTGCCCTAATGCCCTATGGATGCTCTAATTACAGAAATGCCATACATGATAGTCCGCAGTGTCGACGCTGCGGACCGAACCCTTGCTAGCGGTGGCAAATCGTACATTGGAGCGTCCTACACACCTGTCGCATGGAGCTCAGTGCACGTTGTGGCGAATGATATATGGTTCAGAAGGCTGACTCGCTCCCTATCATCGACAATGGTGGCATCGGGTAGCATCAATACGGGGACCAATTCGTAGTGGGCAATGTAAGAGCCACTTCAAAGTAACTGCCAGTGTATTTATGCGGCTGTTCAAGGCCGCATAGAAGCCGTTGCAGGTCGCACACAGGCAATTACATCCTTGTAGCTGTCTGTCATGCAACGTGGCATGATGATGACGTCTTTGAGGCTCATAAAACAACCAGCGCACGTGCCATAACGGCTTCTGCACCAGCGATTCACGGACTTGATTAATTGTTCATGCTTATTTCCTAAGCCGCATGCCACCCTGCGTTTCTGAGTCTGTTTGCGATTATGACTGTGACTGTGACTGTGACTGTGACTGTGACTGAGACTGTGACTGTGACTGTGGCTGTGACTGTGACTGTGGCTGTGACTGTTACTGTGACTGTGGCTGTGACTGTGACTGTGACTCTGACTGTGGCTGTGACTGTGGCTGTGACTGTGACTGTGACTGTGACTGTGACTGTGACTGTGGCTGTGACTGTTACTGTGACTGTGACTGTGACTGTGACTGTGGCTGTGACTGCAGCAATCACTGTGACCGTGACTGTGACTGTGATTGCCACTGTGACTGTGACTGTGACTGTGACTGTGACTATGACTATGACTATGACTATGACTGTGATTGCGACTGTAGCAATCACTGTGACCGTGACTGTGAATATGACTATGACTATGACTGTGACTGTGACTGTGACTAGCAATCACTGTGACCGTGACTGTGAATATGACTATGACTATGACTGTGACTGTGACTGTGACTGTGACTGTAGCAATCACTGTGACCGTGACTGTGAATATGACTATGACTGTGATTGCGACTGCGACTGTGACTGTGACTGTGACTGTGACTGTGACTATGACTGTGACTGTGGTTGTGACTGTAGCAATCACTGTGACCGTGACTGTGACTGTGACTATGACTATGACTATGACTGATTGAGACTGTGACTGTGACTGTGACTGTGACTATGACTATGACTATGACTATGACTGTGATTGCGACTGTAGCAATCACTGTGACCGTGACTGTGAATATGACTATGACTGTGACTGTGACTGTGACTGTAGCAATCACTGTGACCGTGACTGTGAATATGACTATGACTGTGACTGTGACTGTGACTGTAGTAATCACTGTGACCGTGACTATGAATATGACTATGACTATGACTATGACTGTGATTGCGACTGCGACTGCGACTGTGACTGTGACTGTGACTGTGACTGTAACCGTGACTGTGATTGTGACTGTGACTATGAATATGAATGTGACTGCGACTGTGGGTGTGACCATGACTATGGCTAAGGCTATGACTGACCGTGAATGTGCCTGTGACTGTGACTGTGACCGTGACTATGACTACGACAGTGGTTGTGACTGTGACTGCAACTGTGACTATGACTATGACTGCAACTGTGAATGTGACTGTGACTATGACTATGACTGTGACTGTAGCAATCACTGTGACCGTGACTGTGACTGTGACTATGACTATGACTATGACTGTGATTGCGACTGTAGCAATCACTGTGACCGTGACTGTGAATATGACTATGACTGTGACTGTGACTGTGACTGTAGCAATCACTGTGACTGTGAATATGACTATGATTATGACTATGACTGTGACTGTGACTGTAGCAATCACTGTGACCGTGACTGTGAATATGACTATGACTATGACTATGACTGTGATTGCGACTGCGACTGCGACTGCGACTGTGACTGTGACTGTGACTGTGACTGTAACCGTGACTGTGATTGTGACTGTGACTATGAATATGAATGTGACTGCGACTGTGGGTGTGACCATGACTATGGCTAAGGCTATGACTGACCGTGAATGTGCCTGTGACTGTGACTGTGACCGTGACTATGACTACGACAGTGGTTGTGACTGTGACTGCAACTGTGACTATGACTATGACTGCAACTGCGAATGTGACTGTGACTGTGACTGTGACTATGACTATGACTGTGACTGTAGCAATCACTGTGACCGTGACTGTGACTGTGACTATAACTATGACTATGACTGTGATTGCGACTGTAGCAATCACTGTGACCGTGACTGTGGATATGACTATGACTATGACTATGACTGTGACTGTGACTGTGACTGTGACTGTGACTGTGACTGTAGCAATCACTGTGACCGTGACTGTGACTGTGACTATGACTATGACTATGACTATGACTGTGATTGCGACTGTAACAATCACTGTGACCGTGACTGTGAATATGACTATGACTGTGACTGTGACTGTGACTGTGACTGTGACTGTGACTGTGACTGTGGCAATCACTGTGACCGTGACTGTGCATATGACTATGACTATGACTATGACTGTGATTGCGACTGCGACTGTGACTGTGACTGTGACTGTGACTATGAATATGACTGTGACTGTGACTGTGGTTGTGACCATGACTATGGCTAAGGCTATGACTGACCGTGAATGTGACTGTGACTGTGACCGTGACTATGACTAGGACAGTGGTTGTGACTGTGACTGCAACTGTGACTATGACTGTGACTGTAACTGTGACTGTGACTGTGACTGTGACCGTGACTGTGACTGTGACCGTGAATATGACTATGACTATGACTATGATTGTGATCGTGAATATGACTACGACAGTGGTTGTGACTGTGACTATGACTGTGACTGTGACCATGACTATGACTATGACTATGGCTGTGACTATGACTATGACTGTGGCCGTGACTGTTACCGTAACTATGACTATCACAGTGGTTGTGACTGTGACTACGACTGTGACTATGACTGTGAATGTGATTATGACTGTGGCTGTGACTATAACTGACTGCGACTATAGTTGTGACTATGACTGTGATTATGGCTGACTATGACTGTGACTGCGACTATGACTGAATATGACTGTGACCGTGACTATAACTATGGCTATGACTATGGCTGTGACTATGCCTATGACTGTGACTGCGACTATGACTGTGACTGCGACTAAGACTGTGACTGCGACTATGACAGTGACTGCGACTATGACTGTGACTGCGACTGTGACCGTGACTATGACTATGATAGTGGTTGTGGCTATGACTGTGCCTTTGACCGTGACTGCGACTGTAACTATGACTGTGACTGTGATTACGATTGTTACTATGACTGTGACTGTGACTGTGACTGCGACTTTGGCTGCCACAGTGACTGTGACCATGACTGCGACTGTGACTGTAACTGGGACTATGACCGTTACCATGACTATGGCTATGATTGTGACTGTGACTATGAATGTGACTGTGACTGTGACTGTGACTATGACTATGACTATGACTGTGATTGCGACTGTAGCAATCACTGTGACCGTGACTGTGAATATGACTATGACTATGACTGACTGTGACTGTGACTATGACTATGACTATGACTATGACTATGACTGTGATTGCGACTGTAGCAATCACTGTGACCGTGACTGTGAATATGACTATGACTATGACTGTGACTGTGACTGTGACTGTAGCAATCACTGTGACCGTGACTGTGAATATGACTACGACTATGACTGTGACTGTGACTGTGACTGTAGCAATCACTGTGACCGTGACTGTGAATATGACTATGACTATGAATATGACTATGACTGTGATTGCGACTGCAACTGCGACTGTGACTGTGACTGTGACTGTGACTGTGACTATGACTGTGACTGTGGTTGTGACTGTAGCAATCACTGTGACCGTGACTGTGACTGTGACTGTGACTATGACTATGACTGTGATTGAGACTGTGACTGTGACTGTGACTATGACTATGACTATGACTATGACTGTGATTGCGACTGTAGCAATCACTGTGACCGTGACTGTGAATATGACTATGACTGTGACTGTGATTGTGACTGACTGTGACTGTAGCAATCACTGTGACCGTGACTGTGAATATGACTATGATTATGACTATGACTGTGACTGTGACTGTGACTGTAGCAATCACTGTGACCGTGACTGTGAATATGACTATGACTATGACTGTGATTGCGACTGCGACTGCGACTGTGACTGTGACTGTGACTGTGACTATGAATATGAATGTGACTGCGACTGTGGGTGTGACCATGACTATGGCTAAGGCTATGACTGACCGTGAATGTGCCTGAGACTGTGACTGTGACCGTGACTATGACTACGACAGTGGTTGTGACTGTGACTGCAACTGTGACTATGACAATGACTGCAACTGTGAATGTGACTGTGACTGTGACTGTGACTATGACTGTGACTGTAGCAATCACTGTGACCGTGACTGTGACTGTGACTATGACTATGACTGTGATTGCGACTGTAGCAATCACTGTGACCGTGACTGTGAATATGACTATGACTATGACTATGACTGTGACTGTGACTGTGACTGTGACTGTAGCAATCACTGTGACCGTGACTGTGACTGTGACTATGACTATGACTATGACTGTGATTGCGACTGTAACAATCACTGTGACCGTGACTGTGAATATGACTATGACTATGACTGTGACTGTGACTGTGACTGTAGCAATCACTGTGACCGTGACTGTGAATATGACTATGACTATGACTATGACTGTGATTGCGACTGCGACTGTGACTGTGACTGTGACTATGAATATGACTGTGACTGTGACTGTGGTTGTGACCATGACTATGGCTAAGGCTATGACTGACCATGAATGTGACTGTGACTGTGACCGTGACTATGACTACGACAGTGGTTGTGGCTGTGACTGCAACTGTGACTATGACTGTGACTGTAACTGTGACTGTTACTGTGACTGTGACCGTGACTGTGACTGTGACCGTGAATATGACTATGACTATGACTGTGACCGTGAATATGACTACGACAGTGGTTGTGACTGTGACTGTGACTATGACTGTGACTGTGACCATGACTATGACTATGGCTGTGACTATGACTATGACTGCGGCCGTGACTGTTACCGTAACTATGACTATCACAGTGGTTGTGACTGTGACTACGACTGTGACTATGACTGTGAATGTGAGTATGACTGTGGCTGTGACTATAACTGACTGCAACTATAGTTGTGACTATGACTGTGATTATGGCTAACTATGACTGTGACTGCGACTATGACTGGATATGACTGTGACCGTGACTATAACTATGGCTATGACTATGGCTGTGACTATGCCTATGACTATGACTGTGACTGCGACTATGACTGTGACTGCGACTGAGACTGTGACTGCGACTATGACAGTGACTGCGACTATGACTGTGACTGTATGTGACTGTGACTGCGACTGTGACCGTGACTATGACTATGATAGTAGTTGTGGCTATGACTGTGCCTTTGACCGTGACTGCGACTGTAACTATGACTGTGACTGTGATTACGATTGTTACTATGACTGTGACTGTGACTGTGACTGCGACTTTGGCTGCCACAGTGACTGCGACTGTGACTGTAACTGGGACTATGACCGTTACCATGACTATGACTATGATTGTGACTGTGACTATGGCTGCGAATGTGACTATGACTATGACTGTGACTGTGACTGTGACTATGACTATGACTATGACTATGACTGTGATTGCGACTGTAGCAATCACTGTGACTGTGACAGTGAATATGACTATGACTATAACTGTGACTGTGACTGTAACTGTAGCAATCACTGTGACCGTGACTGTGACTGTGACTGTGACTATGACTATGACTGTGATTGAGACTGTGACTGTGACTGTGACTGTGACTATGATTATGACTGTGATTGCGACTGTAGCAATCACTGTGACCGTGACTGTGAATATGACTATGACTGTGACTGTGATTGTGACTGTGACTGTGACTGTGACTGTAGCAATCACTGACCGTGACTGTGAATATGACTATGACTGTGACTGTGACTGTGACTGTGACTGTGACTGTAGCAATCACTGTGACCGTGACTGTGAATATGACTATGACTATGACTGTGATTGCGACTGCGACTGTGACTGTGACTGTGACTATGAATATGACTGTGACTGTGGTTGTGACCATGACTATGGCTAAGGCTATGACTGACCGTGAATGTGCCTGTGATTGTGACTGTGACCGTGACTATGACTACGACAGTGGTTGTGACTGTGACTGCAACTGTGACTATGACTGTGACTGCAACTGTGAATGTGACTGTGATTGTGACTGTAGCAATCACTGTGACCGTGACTGTGACTGTGACTATGACTATGACTGTGATTGCGACTGTGACTGTGACTGTAGCAATCACTGTGACCGTGACTGTGACTGACTATGACTATGGCTATGACTGTGATTGCGACTGTAGCAATCACTGTGACCGTGACTGTGAATATGACTATGACTGTGACTGTGACTGTAGCAATCACTGTGACCGTGACTGTGACTATGACTATGACTATGACTGTGATTGCGACTGTAGCAATCACTGTGACCGTGACTGTGAATATGACTATGACTATGACTGTGACTGTGACTGTGACTGTGACTGTGACTGTGACTGTAGCAATCACTGTGACCGTGACTGTGAATATGACTATGACTATGACTATGACTGTGATTGCCACTGCGACTGAGACTGTGACTGTGAATGTGACTGTGACTGTGACTGTGACTATGAATATGACTGTGACTGTGACTGTGGTTGTGACCATGACTATGGCTAAGGCTATGACTGACCGTGAATGTGACTGTGACTGTGACTGTGACCGTGACTATGACTACGACAGTGGTTGTGACTGTGACTGCAACTGTGACTATGACTGTGACTGTAACCGTGACTGTTACTGTGACTGTGACTGTCACCGTGACTGTGACTGTGACCGTGAATATGACTACGACAGTGGTTGTGACTGTGACTGTGACTATGACTGTGACTGTGACCATGACTATGACTATGGCTGTGACTATGACTATGACTGTGGCCGTGACTGTTACCGTAACTATGACTATCAGTGTTACCGTAACTATGTCAATATCAGTGGTTGTGACTATGACTACGACGGTGACTATGATTGTGAATGTGATTATGATTGTGGCTGTGACTATAACTGACTGCGACTATAGTTGTGATTATGGCTGACTATGACTGTGACTGCGACTATGACTGAATATGACTGTGACCGTGACTATAACTATGGCTATGACTATGGCTGTGACTATGCCTATGACTATGACTGTGACTGCGACTATGACTGTGACTGCGACTATGACCGTGACTGCGACTATGACTGTGACTGTATGTGACTGCGACTGTGACCGTGACTATGACTATGATAGTGGTTGTGGCTATGACTGTGCCTTTGACCGTGACTGCGACTGTAACTATGACTGTGACTGTGATTACGATTGTTACTATGACTGTGACTGTGACTGTGACTGCGACTTTGGCTGCCACTGTGACTGTGACCATGACTGCGACTGTAACTGGGACTATAACCGTTACCATGACTATGGCTATGATTGTGACTGTGACTATGGCTGTGAATGTGACTGTGACTGTGACTGTGACTGTGACTATGACTATGGCTATGACTGGTGCGTTCCACGACAGATCGACCAATAATTTCCAAATTTTACTCCCCATAAATTTGTATTTGGACCAAAATTGGTGTACAGGGCAGTCTTGTGCCCTAAACACGCCTCAACAAGTTTCATCCAGATCCGACCAACGGTATGGGAGTTATAGCCTCCGGCAGTGTCTTGAGGTCACGCAGCAAAGGTATCTTTGGTGATCGATATCTCATCGATGATAAGAAAGTGTGACATATTATACATCTTTGAGAAGAAAAAGGATTAAAGAAAACACATCCGTGATAAAATATGAATATTTATCAAGTTTGACCTCGTGACTCCATGACCTTGCGACCTCATGACCTTCCGTGACCGCAAGCCCATTGAAATTCATAAATTTGATGGCAGAAATGCAAACGGGCATGATTTGAATGCCATGTAAAAAAAAGTTTAATGTGTTTTGCTTTCAAATATCCCATATAGGCGTCCATTTTCCATGGTTTCTATGATTTTCCGATTTTCGGAACGGACGGATTTGGGGCCAGTTGTCCCCCATTGGAAAACTACGGGGGATCGAACAATGAAATAAAGCGGGATGATATAAAAACGTTTGCTTAACAAAACAAAAAAAATATTAAAAACTTATTGATGTAAGTCTGATAGTTTGCCTAAATAAGCTTCACAAAGTTCAAGGACACCCATTACCGATAGGTTGAGTATTGGAGTTTATGGGCACATCGACTGCGTCGATCATGCAGCGCCCATATCATCGTCAGTTAAACAATGGCATATGCACGAAGGTCAGTCGACGAGACAACTGCATGTGAAGGGGTCGATGTACGTTTGACATGCCGTGCTACGATCCTCATTTTGTCACGTGTAAAGCGAGTTCGTTAATTAGGGCACAAATCACAGAAACCTTGATTTCTTATAGGAAGCGGAAGAGCGGTCCCGATTGAGCAATTGATAACTCGTCACCTAATACTTCCCTAAGGGAGAGAGAGAGAGGTACGTCCAAAGTGACGCCTTCGCTCGTGGGTAACTCGGCTGCAGGCAATCAGTACGTGCCGCACTGACAGTGCAGCATGGCACTTTGGACACAGCGGACTGCCACCGCCTGTCAGAAGGTATTTCCGATAGGTCATCCATAGGCTTATCTACGTGTGACGACGTAATTTTACTTCGGAACATCTGGTGGTCTGGTAATGGAAACATCTGACCATGCTGGCCTCACAACAATAAGTACAATTATGCCTTCATTCTACCTGTAGGTATCATTTGCATGGACGTATAGTCGAATCCTTATCGTAATACAAACACGGGCGTTTTTGCCACGGTATACATAGCGTGTCCCGGAAAACATGAACATTATCACAAGCTTCCTGTGGTTTCATTGTATACGTTGTGGGCACTCGTGCATAATGCACATTACTGCGCTGCACTAAGCAGTGTACAATCGAAAGACGATGGGATAGAACAACGAAATAAACATCAGATGACGCGAACAGTATATTCCCGTAAGGGCAATGGTTATTAGCATTGCTACGAGTCGCCAAGTGGTGACCACTCAGCCCGCCCCCTGGGCGCGGCGAGCAGCGGGGCGGGCTGTTCCTGCCACCATTAGCGGCATGGAACTACCACCGTCTATGCTCGGTCCCGGTAGGTGCCGCCCCCGGCCTACCAGCGTGGAGTCATCTGCCGGATTGTGTTTTGATATCTGGCAACGTCCCTTGCCGCTGCCCCCGAGCGCCTTCCGGCAGGGACATATCCGCCCAGAGCAGGAACAATAGTCTAGCCCACCACCACCCCATCAACCACACCTCGGTTCGTGACGCGCACTTCAAGTCTCCTCCTTCCGTCCGAGACGGTCTTTCAGCCGTACATCGACGAAAACGGAACGGCTGAAACAAACGGGAGTCGAGACCGTCGCAAGCCAAACAATAGGTCGCAACTCCCAAGTAAAAACGCCAGCGAACGAGTAAGTAAATGCTAACTTGTTTTTCCAACTTACACATTCGTAACTCTCCAATGCAGCTCTTGTAGATTCCTTAACAAGGGTTGAACATTGTATGATCACCACAGTGTCGTAGCATATTTCCGTGTAGCGGCGTAATTTTACTTCAGAACATCTGGTGGTTACTTACAACACTTACTGAATGCTATCAAACATAACGATGAAGTCTGACCATATTCGACCATGCTAACGTCACAACAAGAAGTAAAATTATGTTTTCTTTCCACCTGCAGAGCATCATTTACATGGACGTACAGTCGAACACCTATTGCAAGCCACTCTTTGCTGTCACAGTGCACGTATGCTGTGCACGGAAATATCATTTTCACAACCTTCATGTGACTTTATTATTCACGTTCTTGGGGCACTGCGCATGTGGACATTCCGCACGGGACACTGTGCTGCACAATGGTACATATGTTAGGATAATGAAAGCAGATTAAACGGTGTCGATTTGCCTTTGATAACAAAGCCGTTACAAACGGCGTCGATTTCGAAGTTCGCCGAAACCGAATTTTGGGGATGAACGTGGAATCTGGTGCCGTGGGCACCTTAGGAATTGTAAAAATATTCTCAGATATTCCGAAAAAATGTAAAAAAATTAACGTATTTTTGTGCCATTGGTGAAATAGGATGTTTTCAGGCCGTTTTCTGTGATTTCTGGCGACTGCAACGCCTAGTAGGGCATCAAATCTGGTAATAAAATCGGGGAAAAAGCTTGGATTTCCGGAAATAGCTTTTTAAGATAGTAAATATCAATTGACAAATGATATTAAGTCGGCTTCTAAAAGAACTCGTCCCGGTGCATCGCTTTGGTTAAGGATATTTTTTTAACCTGTAAAAGTTGTTTAACGAGTCACTTTTTTAATTGCATGTGCATTCAGAAATTTGTAGAGCTTTGAATATGACATATCTCAGGACTTCTAAACGGGTACAGATAGTTAGCAGCCAACGGAACATATTTTCTTTGATGGAAAGTCAATTTTGAGCCCTTCCCCCCCCCCCTTCCCCCCTCGACGAGGCACCACCTTTCCGTGGTTTGGGGATTGCGTGCCTCAAGGATTCGGCGGCCAGACCACCAGGAAGCTGGGGAGGGGTCAGACGAAGAGTGCCTCACTCATCCTCCCATCCATACGCTCCCATTCCAATGCCCATCCCAGCTCAACATCCATGTCCTTCACCTAGCCCTGTAACACGAACTCTTCCTACTATGAGAGCAGGTAGCACAACTTCCCAGGTCCTACTCACCAGCTCAGTTTTATCGGGGTAGTCGCGCCCCCTCGGCCCGTCCTCCGGGTAGACGGAGTCCTGGAGGCTGAGGTCCCCCGTCGCATGGTGCTAGTTGCGACGGGGGAGCAACATGCCTCTTTGGTCCTGATATTCCGGAGGGGCGGGCGGGCCCGTAGGGCCCCATACGGGTCAAGTGGCTGGTCGCCTCGGGCCGGGGACCTGGGTTATTCCCAGCGCTCGTCGGCCCGGCCGGCCGGGGCCAAGGGGTGGGCGGCGCTGTTAGTGCAGTCGGGGTGGTGAGTCCCTCTCTCCCGGCCGTACGAAGGTGCCGCCCGCCCCGTATAACTCTTCGGGCGCCTGGCGTCCTCCCGTTCGTGAGACTCAGGCGTCCCCCCAGTGGGGCCCCTATGTGATGGGGCGTCACGAGGAGCTGAATAAAACAACATTTACATGGATACTTCTAACAAACAACCGTCCCCTGGCCCCTCGCTCGAGGACCAGACCCCTCGTCCCCCTGTTCGAAGACAAGGCCCAAACGTGACCGTGTCGCCCACGAGGACAATGAGCGTGTACGAAGTCGTTACTTTGAGCACGCAAGTACCGCCTCGTCATCAACTATCTCGAGTCCGCGTATCTTGATTTTCAAATCAACTGACCCAGAAAAGAAATTATAAACGCTTTCCCCCTTTCAGCGCAAGCGAGGAAGCGATCGTTTGGGGTGTGTAGTTCGCTGTGACAAGTTGTGGGATGGAGGCATTGAGGTCGAATTTCGTAATGGAGAGGATGCGAGTAGAGCCCTAGAACTAGATTCATTCACTTACAGCATACGCACCCCGAACGGAACAAGGGACATCACCATTCCAGTTAAAGTTGAACCTCACAATACTAAAAACTTCTGCAAAGGAGTCATCAACTGCTTCGATCTGAGGGATGTGTCTGAGGCTGAGATTGTTGATGGATTGTCTGAGTACAGTGTTGTCGAGGCGCGGACAAGGAAGGTAAGAAGGGACAAGGAGCTACATCCGACAAATAACATTATTCTAACGTTCAGCAGCACTGATCTACCAGCCACAGTATCAGTAGGCTGTATTCTAATAAAAGTCCGCGTTTTCATTCCCAACCAAATTAGGTGCTTCAGATGTCAGCGGTACGGCCACACGACCCAGTACTGCCGAGGACGCCCTGCGTGTGGCCGGTGTGGGTCGGAAGGCCACACTGTTGACAAGTGTGACTCACATGAGTCATGGTGTGTGAATTGTGGACGGAGTCAGGTGCCCCACAGAACCTCTGACAAGTCATGCCCAGCCTACGTGAAGGAGAAAGAGATTGCAGCACTGAAATGCACCAGAAATATTATTTTTCGACAGGCCCGAGAGGCATATGAGGAGAGTCACCCGAAAGTGTCATACGCAGAAAAGACTAGAAATACCCTGACGAGCTATGCCCATCAGTAGCCCACCAGCGCTACCCAGCTACTTACACAACTCGGCACCTTACTGCGTTCGTTTGGTTTTACTTGCACACCTCCTTCCGCGAGGGCGGAGATACCGGATGTGCCACCCACAGTTCGGCCATCTAGGCCAGAGCAGGCGAAAGAAACGCCACCCCTAGCATCCCAACAGCCTTCAGAAGAACTCTCGGGGACGGAGGCACGGCAGGAGGGAGGAAAGTGGACTTTGGCACAGCGGTCCAAAAAATTCGCCAAGCCCCTTACACCTCATCTACCACACCTTCTACTTCCACATCCAAAGTAACCCATCCTACCCCCACATCACCACCATCAATTCCTGCTCCTCCTCCTCCTCCCTCTCCACCTCCTCTCCACATCCATCGCTCCACGGAGCACCGTCGCGACACATACCCGTCACGCCCCCATCAGCGGCATGGATCCCGACCACCGGTGTTCGCCAAGGAGCCCCGAACCTGGGACCGGTGGGGCGTGCGAGCCGTAGCTCGTCTCCGAACGTACGGCCTAGAGCCCCAACCACCCAGGTAACTCTGTCCACATTGGCACCTGGAGGCTCCGCAGCTCCAGCTGAAACTTGTCATGTTTCACCACCCATCCCACCACGTGGTGACGATGCTCTGGCATACCCGTCACCCCTAGGGGCAGGAAGCGAGCTCCACCATGGCAAGTGTCTCCGGCTGATGGAGGAAACCCTATTGCGAGGCCAAGGTCCTCGGAATCCTCCACACAACATTGACTATTGAGTTTGTCACTGTTTTAACACGTTTTAGCTGGCTCCTTTTACGGCCATTTTACAATGTAACTGCCGGGGTCTAAAAACCTCGATTCTTGACCTTGTAACCGTTTCAACACGCGCCCTGGAGGGCCTCTGAGAATTACGCGCACTGGAGGGGGGGCGGATTCCGCCCCCCCCCTAGGATCTCGGCTCCTAGTAAAGCTGGAGGAACGAAATTCGCAGGGTGGATGGGCACGGTAGTGAACTCTATTGTGTGCAATTTTCGTGACCTTAGGTCAATATCTTCAAGGTCAAATGAGGTCAGATTGGCAAAAATTTCCGGTTTTGCGTGGCTCGGCTTGTCATCGTTATGGATCGCTGTGATTGTGTTTAAATGCTAAAAAATGGGCATCAATGATGTTTTGGACATTACTAATGATGCAATGCAGATGCTAGACCCAACATTTGACCTCAGGTCACCTATATAGTACCATTTTATCAGGTTAGTTACCTGTTCCAGTTACCGGAACCAGCCGCCCGCCCGACTGCTCCGTCGGGCAGCTCGGAGCAATCGGCTTCGTGAAGAAGGTAGTGAAGTACATGAATAAAGTATGGAAACGCAATGACAAACAGTACAAATGACAACCAGTAGTGCATTTATGGCAACATTCCAGTTGATCAAGTTTGGTTCCATTAACCTGTCATGAACTTGACCTGACTTGACCTTGGTGACCTAACATGACCTTGAAACTATACAGCATATCAATATGGATCAAACAAGTCGCTAGTGTTGCCTGGAACACTTCCCTTTTGTCAGTATACTGGAAGCGCATCAGCGCCGATTTTTGTGGTCTGGCGCTATAACATTTTTTGAATTTAGCGGCCCCTAACTTGAAAAATTTTCGGCCGATTTCCATTTTTCTTCCTTTAAACGACGCGCCGTTCATTTCTAAGCAGGTACACCGAAAATCGCGTATATCGACCGGTAAAATTTGCAGTTATTTGCGAAAAACCGGAGGGGTGGGCGGATTTCACCCCCCCCCCCTCCAGTGCGCGTGTTAAATCGGCGCAGTCCGGTAGCCATTTGCCTTCAGGAAACAAAGCTCACACCAATGGACACGGTCAAGATTAAAGGCTACACTGTGTTCCGCAGCGATGTTCGCCCTGAAAATAACTCGCATGGAGGGGTCTTGCTTGCTGTCCACCACAGTGTACCAGCACGCGAGCTGCCTCTTCGAACCATTCTTCAGGCAATCGCAGCGCGTGTAACGCTTCGCGACACCCACATTAGTCTGTGCTCCCTATATCTGCCTCCTGGAGCCACGTTTCCTGCTGTGGAGCTGAAACATCTACTTGCTGAGCTTCCACCACCATTGCTACTTGTGGGTGATTTTAACGCTCACCACACCGTTTGGGGCTGCTCAGACATCAACACACGGGGCCGAATACTGGGGGATTTAATCATACATGAGCCGCTATGCGTTTTAAACACAGGTGCACATACTCATCTTGCCCTGCCATCGGGCCGGACGTCAGCGTTAGACCTAAGCCGAGCCAGCTCCCAACAGATCCATCAGTTCGAATGGTCAGTCGACGACGATTGCCTCGGAAGTGACCACTATCCGGTGTAGCTAACGTTTCGGAGAGGCGTAATTTTTGGAACACGGCCGCCACGCTGGAATTTGAAGAAGACAGACTGGGCTCGTTTTGAATCTGAGATACAGACAGTTTTTACACCTGACATTGAAAATCACTGTACTAGCGTCGATGATTTTACATCACGGATTATCCAGTGCGCTGATATGTGCATTCCACGTACCTCTGGGCCCCCACGCCGCATTCCAGTCCCCTGGTGGACTGAGGAATGCGGAAAGGCCATCCGCGCTCGCAAGCGAGCCCTAAACAAATTTAGTAAGCATGGCACGATGACTAACATGCTAGACTTCCAACAGGCCCCAGCACTGGCTCGACGTACCATACGTGCCGCGAAACGAACATCCTGGCGAGCATATATAGGCGGACTAAATCGAACTACGTCGGCATCAGAAGTGTGGTCTTGAATTAAAAGGATGTCGGGGAAGTTTTCCACAAAATGAATTTGACATATTTGTCGATTTTGGCATGTTTTGCTCTTCTAAGCCTGGCAGAGTTCTGAATGTTGTTTGCATCAAGTTTCCCTTCGGTGTATCCTTTTCATTCTTTTCATTTCTGACGCTGGTTGTGATTTTTTTTTATTGGAGATATAAAAAATCGTTTGAACATTTTTAAGTTGGAAATTTCACACACAAAGCCACACCTCTAATAATGTGAGGATGCTCAAGTTTTCAATGGGGCTTACCGATGCTGCAGCAACATTTTTTTTTGTTATTCGCTTTGTATGGCGACGATAAGGAGAGACACAGTGACTATCACAATTGCTTGTAGCGTTTATGTACGAAAAAAAAACACCACGTCCTCTTTCCACCAGGCGTTTTCGAAAACTTATTTGTACACTGCTCCGGCTCTGCCAAGCCTGTTGTCGTTTCCTTCCCGATGTCAACCCCTCTGTTGTCCGCCGGCATCAACGCTGGCGCCTTTATCTCCCTCGGAACCGCCACCAGGCTGGAGAGTATTCAGCTATGTACGGATGGGTAGTACGGATATATGTACGAAGGACGGATGGGGTGGGATGGAAGACATACGCAAGACAAACACCTCGGCTTGTATTTGTCTTTAACACATAGTCATTGTCATAGCTGAATACTGTAACACATGTCATTTAACACATGTCTTTAACATAGTCATCAGCAGTCCACAGAGACGCAATGCCTTTTCTTCAGCACAAAATGATAAACCTGCCTAACACTTGATCACTGACACAAAGTGATCCTCATGTTTGTTATAGGTACCTACTTACCGCGCCAGATACAATGTGTAGGTAATAGAACCTGAGTTAATGGGGTCGGGTTGCGTTGTTTCCATGTTTGATGTTATTCAATACATATAATTTGTTCCGAAGTACAATTGCGTCGCTACGCGTAAATAAACCAATGGGTGACCTACCGGCAACTAGAAACTTATCGGGAGACCCTGAAATTCGTGATGGCTTTTAAGGGAAACTATGAGATCTACATTAAAAAGGTATGAAGGTGTTTTTCTTCGAAAAACGTTTTCCAATCATATGTCTGTAACCCGGAAAACTCAAAATCGCAAAAAGTCATGAAGAGCGGACTGCCATATCGGACATTTATAAGAACGCATTAAAAAAGAAAAATTTGTTTGGTCAGCGAAATCATGCCCACTTTCATTTCCGTCGTAAAAATTGTCATTTCGATGGGCTAGGGGTCACGGGATGTCACGAGGTCATGAGGCCACGAGGTCAAATGTAGAAACTACTGATATTTTATTTCGGGCATGTTTCAGTTGATCATTTTGTTTCTGAAGTATATATAATTTATCACCCTTCCTGCATCTTATTGAGATATCCATCGTCAAACCAACCCATGTTATTTGACCTGGAAATATTTCCGGAGGCTATAGCTCAAAAACCGTTGGCCGAATCGGGCTGAAATTTACACAGCCGTATTCAGAGCCAAAGACTACCCGGTGAGCAAATTCTGGTCTCAATCAAAATGTATGGGGTGCCAAGTGTATTGGTCGATCTGTCGTGGAACGCACCACATATCGTTAACTAGTTACCATTCAATTCGTGATGGTTTTTAGGCAAACTATAAGATCTGATATTAAAAAGGTGTGACTGTTTTTTCTTCTTAGAAAAACGTTTTCGAATCATATGTCTGCCTGTCATTGTTCTACGTCATGTAGTTTTCCAATGAAAGAAAGTTTACACGAATTCCGTCCTACCCGAAAAACGCAAAATTGCAAAAAGTCATGAAGAACGGACGGCCATATCGGATATTTATAAGAAGAACACATTTGATTTATTTTTGTTTGGACAGCGAAATCATGCCCACTTTTATTTCGGCCGTCAAAATTGTCAATTTTGATGGGCTAGGGGTCACGGGAGGTCACAAGGTTACGAGGTCATGAGATCGCGAGGTCAAATGCAGGAAATACTGATATTTTATTTCGGAAATGTTTCATTTGATCCTTTTTCTTCTGAAATATATATATCATTTGCCACCCTTTCCCGTCCTTATTCATTAGATATCCGTCGTCAAACCAGCCCATGTTATTTGACCTAAAAATAATGCCTGAGGCTATAGCTCAAAAGCCGTTGGCCGAATCGGGCTGAAATTTGCACACCCGTATATTGAGCCAAAAACTACCCTGTGAGCAAATTTTGGTCTAATAAAAAATTATGGGGTGAAGTGCGTTGGTCGATCTGTCGTGGAACGCACCGACTGTGACTGTGGCTGTGACTGTGACTATGACTGTGACTGTGACTGTGACTGTGACTGTGACTGTGACTGTGGCTGTGACTGTGACTGTGACTGTGACTGTGACTGTGACTGTGACTGTGACTGTGACTGTGACTGTGACTGTGACTGTGGCTGTGACTGTGACTGTGACTGTGACTGTGACTGTGACTGTGACTGTGACTGTGACTGTGACTGTGGCTGTGACTGTGACTGCGATTGTGACTGTAACTGTAACTGTGGCTGTGGCTGTGACTGTGACTGTGACTGTGACTGTGACTGTGACTGTGGCTGTGACTGTGACTGTGACTGTGACTGTGGCTGTGACTGTGACTGTGGCTGTGACTGTGACTGTGACTGTGACTGTGACTGTGGCTGTGACTGTGGATGTGACTGTGACTGTGACTGTGGCTGTGGCTGTGACTGTGACTGTGACTGTGACTGTGGCTGTGGCTGTGACTGTGACTGTGACTGTGGCTGTGACTGTGACTGTGACTGTGACTGTGACTGTGGCTGTGACTGTGACTGTGACTGTGGCTGTGACTGTGGCTGTGACTGTGGCTGTGGCTGTGGCTGTGACTGTGACTGTGGTTTTGGCTGTGACTGTGACTGTGACTGTGACTGTGGTTGTGGATGTGACTGTGACTGTGACTGTGACTGTGACTGTGAATGTGACTGTGGTTGTGGCTGTGGCTGTGACTGTGACTGTGAATGTGACTGTGACTGTGAATGTGACTGTGACTGTGGCTGTGGCTGTGACTGTGACTGTGACTGTGACTGTGGTTGTGGCTGTGACTATGACTGTGACTGTGACTGTGGCTGTGGCTGTGACTATGACTATGACTGTGACTGTGACTATGACTGTGACTGTGACTGTAACTGTGACTATGACTGTGACTGCGACTGTAACTGGGACTGGGACCCTTAGTTGGGAGACAGCATCGCGGCCACCCGAAGGCAAACAGCAAACCAGAACAAAAGCAAAGACAATGTGTAGGCCTGCGAGACCTCGTAGCAGACGCCTGGTCCGCCGGATCGGTGGTTCGTTAGGCACACGATAGCAGGCCACCAGGGCAGTCATTGTAGTCACTGTGGTTATTGTAGTCACCGTGGTTATTGTAGTCACTGTGGTTATTTTAGTCACTGTGGTTATTGTAGTCACTGTGGTTATCATAGTAACTGTTGTTATAGAAGTCACTGTGATTATTGTGGTCACTTTTGTTATTGTAGTCACTATGGTTATTGTAGTCATTACAGTTATTGTAATCATTGTGGTTATTGTGGTCACCGTGGTTATTGTAATCACTGTTGTTACTGTGGCCACTGTGGTTATTGTAGTACATGTGGTTATTGTATGTAGTCACTGTGTTTTTTGTAATCACTGTGGCTTTTGTAGTCACTGTGGTTGTTGTGGCCACTGTAGTTATTATGGTTGCTGTAGTAATTGCAGTCACTGTAGTCACTCTAATCATGTTGGTCATGTAGAGCCCGCGCTGACGGTTCAATCACTGCCTTCATCGTTGCGAATGGTGTCCGCTTCTTTCGTTTCGGGAAATCCTCCATCCCTCCGACCACGCCAGCGGAAGCATATATAAAAATGATACAAGATACACTTCGAAGAGATGTTGCGAATGAAAAAAGAAACATTATGTAAATTATATATTAACGATTCACCTTACAACTTTGAAATGCACTCTTAAAAAATAATCACCCATCCAGATCAAGTGGACGGTGTGCCTTCCGATCGGCTCATTTTTCTTCCTTCTTCTCTTCAGCTTTTGGCTGAAACAGGAGCGTTCCTGGATATTAACAGCATTGTATTGCAATGCAATGCAATTTAATGTAGTATAATGGAATATAATACATTGCAATACAATAGTGTCTGGCGGAGGAACTATTGCTTTGGACGCGTCGAAAATTCAGGGAAGACTCTGTGGGCAGTGGCAAGAAAACCTGCATGTAATCATGTTATCCAGTTACATTACAGTTACAGTTTCGCCTTTGATCGCTGACTGCATCAGAAATTGGGAAAATGAGCCTGTTGTTCACAACAATACAAATACAAATACAGGTTTATTACGAAATGCGTCGCCCACGCCACCTATGGAGAAGATATGGCCACCCTCTTACCCTTGTACATAAGCTCTCATCCATTCTGAGCTTGCCTGTGGTTGGTTTGTAATACCGCACTCAATGGTTCAAAGGGAAATTTTAAAATATGTGAAGTAAACACCAGCCCTTCTAACCAGCTCCGCCTCTCAACAAGCCTTGTTTGGCGGAATAGAGTCATTCGGAACATAAACACAAATCCGCCCCCCCCCCTTCCGCTCAGGGGCGGATACAGGGAGGCATTGGGGTCACCTTCCTCCCATGAAAGGTGACGCCCCTTCTGTCGGGAAAGGCACCCTTCCGGGAAGGCTCCACTCCCTCGAATGCCTTTCAGCCATGCCATGCCATGCCATTTGACCCAAAGAGCCTTGAGACGCCATACAATAATCCCGCTCGCGCAGCCCGTGCCCACCATGCCCTTGCAGATGTTGTGGTATTCTTTTTCGCCGCGCTTGTCCTCTTCCTGGCCGTCACTGTCGCTCTCGCTCTCGCTGGAGCCGGTGTCGCTGGTCTGGCTGCTCTCCTCGTCCTCCAGCAGCTCGCGTTGCCGCTGCTCGCGCTCGCGCTCGGCGCGCTTCCGCCTTGAAGCCACCAGGCTGATCATGACGTCACTGAAACACGCCGGTGACGTCACAGTGGCGCGCCGGTCACTCGGTGACGTCACCGATCGGGGCGACGGTGTCACGACGCCACACAAGTAGCTGAGCGAAGGGAGTGTACCGTTGTGTCAGTGTGCATGCCCTAACCTGTCCTGACCTGTCCTGACCATGTCCTGACCTGTCCTGACCATGCCCTGACCTGTCCTGACCATGTCCTGACCTGTCCTGACCTGTCCTGACCTGTCCTCAAGGCAGTTGGTACAACATAGCACCATACAGGCTAAGATGGAGCAATGATTTTCAGGCATAGATGTCGTAGATGACCAGTCGTTGGCTTTGTTGAAATTCTACTGCATTTCACCACTCTGGGCACTGCCAGATGCAGTGGAAGGGGCGGGCAAAGAAGACAATTAATACGCCAGCTATTGTTACCTCCGATTAAAGCAAGAAGCGAAGTTTCGTTTTTCAGCTTTCATTCGTCAGCGTGTGGCATTCATTCGTTCATTCGTCAGCGTGTTCATTCAGGTATGTGGCAAAGTAAATCGCTATGGTTGAATATGTATCTACTTCGAGCACCTGAAATTTTTAGGAAAAGTGAAGAAAAAATGCGCACTCATGCGTGCATATTGCCATTTGTTTGTACATCGCACCGTTTTTCTTCATTCTGCATAATTTCCGTTCGAAAATGCCGCATGGATCACTTTCGTGGTCTAGAAAGAAATGCTATTCATATTTTTGTTGAAAACATGGAAAGACGGCAAGAAAATATGCCAAATTAGGTTCTCACAATTTAGCTGTTCCAAGCTGAGGGGCCAGATTACAATGTTTGGGAACAGCTTATCAAGCTGTGGATGGTGGCGCGCAATCACCCACCCAGAGGCGCAACCAAGAGGGCCGGTCATCCCCCTCAGCAGCCGGAAACACACACGATGGAACTATAATTTTAAAGATTTTTCACAACGCAAAACTGATAATTTTCGGTGCGATACGCACACCGAAAGCTCTCTCTGTTTCACTTCATTTGATTTGGGTCGCCCCCCCCCCTTAGGAAAGTCCTGGCTGCGCCACTGCACCCGCCCCTCAGCTAGAGATAATTGTTCGCCGTTGCACCCACCTGTCTGCGGATTCACCGTGTGTGTCTGAACACCTCCAGGCGTGCACTGCAGGCATCAGTGGCCACGTATTGACAATGCCCGGGGCTTCAGGATCACATGGAAACCGGCGTACACACTGCACACCGACCACAGTCAGCTGCCCTCCCCCCCCGGCCCGGCCCCCTCTACGGCAGCCGAACGACTCCAGCAGGCAAGCGTACCGGCTGAGTGTGGGCCCGTGCTTGTCAGTGTCAGGGGGTGAGCAGGCCAACGTACCGTCTGGGTGTGGGTCCGTCCTTGTCAGGGTCAGGGGGTGGACAGGCCAACGTACCGTCTGGGTGTGGGTCCGTCCTTGTCAGGGTCAGGGGGTGAGCAGGCCAACGTACCGTCTGGGTGTGGGTCCGTCCTTGTCAGGGTCAGGGGGTGGACAGGCCAACGTACCGTCTGGGTGTGTGTCCGTCCTTGTCAGGATCAGGGGGTGAGCAGGCCAACGTACCGTCTGGGTGTGGGTCCGTCCTTGTCAGTGTCAGGGGGTGGGCCTGTCCTTGTCAGGGGCAGTGGGTGGACCCGTGCTTGTCAGGGTCAGGGGTGGACCCGTCTTTGTCAGGGTCAGGGGGTGGGCCGTCCTTGTCATGGTCAGGGGATGGGCCCCTTCCTTGTCAGGGTCAGGGGTGGGCCCACCCTTGTCAGGGTCAGGGTGTGGGCCCGTCCTTGTCATGATCAGGGTGTGGGTCCGTGTTTGTCAAAGTCAGGAGGTGGGCCTGTCCTTGTCAGGTCAGGGGTATAGGCAGGCCAACGCACCGTCTGAGTGAGGGCCGACACCGTTTCCGTGGAAGAAGGATTCCAGGGCTGGAAGCCCATAACTATGTCTGGGCGCACATATCGCCCTGAACCTGCAGCCTTTGTGTCCTGCATCGAAGTGAGGTGCACGTTATGCCGGTCTAGCACGTGCATCTGTGTTGACTGGGGCTCCTCGGAGTTCCGAATGGCTCGCGCTACGGCAAGATTCGGTGTGGTACTCCAGGGCATCGCTATGGTCTTTCGAGCATACGAAGTGACAATACACCAAGAGCGTGGAGCTCAGCCACCTATTAGTCAGCCCACCACACGGAGTGTGGCATGACAGGCTTCAGCGCGTGCACAGTATATAGAGGCGGCTGCTCTCCGTGAGGACAGGACATAGGACAGGACAGGACATAGGACAGGACAGGACAGGACAGGACAGGACAGAGGCGGCTGCTCTCCGTGAGGACAGGACATAGGACAGGACAGGACATAGGACAGGACAGGACAGGACAGGACAGGACAGAGGCGGCTGCTCTCCGTGAGGACAGGACATGCACGGGCGGGCAACACAGTCACCTTTTAACGGGAAGCAACCGCCAGCCGAGCATCCGGCGCTACCCAACCGCCAGCTGAGCACCCGGCTCTACCCAACCGCCAGCCGAGCACCCGGCGCTACCCAACCGCCAGCCGAGCACCCTGCGCTACCCAACCGCCAGCCGAGCAGCCGGCGCTACCAAACACACAGTGTGCCATGCGCTTGTTGCCTGCCCCCTGCTGGACCTTGTGGACTGCGGGTATGATACTGCGCCCCCTGCGGGTATGATATTGGCCCCGTGCGGGTATGATACTGCGCCCCCTGTGGGTATGATATTGCACCCCCTGTGGATATGATATTGCGACCCCTGCGGGTATGATACTGCGCCCCCTGTGGGTATGATATTGGCCCCCTGCGGGTATGATACTGCGCCCCCTGCGGGTATGATACTGCGCCTCCGAAGTGCATGTCGCTGCGACAAATGCCGGGCGATCGCTTGGAGGCCGTTGTTATATCTGGTGACATATTCAAACTTCTTCAACAGCCATGTATTAGCGGTATTTATCACCTCTCGAAAACACTCGGATGTGAACTGAGCACTGCTACTTCAGCCACAAGACGAAGAGTTGGCTTCAGGGGCGCGGCATGCCCAGGTAGTCGGTGCACTCCACAGCACAGAACCACCGTCACCACCCACATCTACCTTACTGTCCTTACTTACCCTATTATTTTCACTATGCATACCCGTACCTGCCTAGCATCTAGTCCCGCGTATCCGCACCTTCCTCGCATAATGACTCATGCCTTCTTCAACAGGCATCTTCCAAGTACCGCCTTAAACCTGCCTGATACAGTTTCTCCATGCCCTTCCCATAGTCCCCTCATGTCATACCCCGCGCTTCATACTGCGCACCATATAGCTCATCATAATATTGCATACCGGCCACACGCATCATCATACGTACATCATACACTGCGTACCCCAGACGGCTGTCGGTCATAGCTCATCACATACCACACCGTACACTGTCTACCCCACACGGCTGTCGGCCATAGTTAATCACATACCATACCACACACGCCACATCGTACACTGCGTACCCCACACGGCTGTCCGTCATAGCTCATCACACACCACACCACACCGCACACTGCGTACCCCACACGGCTGTCGGTCATAGCTCATCACATACCACACCACACACGCCACACCGTACACTGCGTACCCCACACGGCTGTCGGTCATAGCTCATCACATACCACACCACATCGCACACTGCGTACCCCACACGGCTGTCGGCCATAGCTCATCGCATACCACACCACACATGCCAGACCGTACACTGGGTACCCCACACGGCTGTCGGTCATAGCTCATCACATACCACACCACACACGCCACACCGTACACTGTCTACCCCACACGGCTGTCGGGCATAAATCATCACACACCACACCACACCGTACACTGCGTACCCCACACGGCTGTCGGTCGGGCGGGACATTGATCGCTACCGAGGCAGTGGTGCCACTGTGCCGACCCTACCGAGTGACGCGGCGCTATGGAGCACGTGACGCCTGTTGTGCCGCCCTGGACTGTGTCAGTGTCACGCTCTCGTTACGGCGCCTCCGGCTACAGTTACGGTGACGTTGGCTACAGCTACAGTGACGCCGGCTACAGTTACGGTGACGCCGGCTACATTTACGGTGACGCCGGCTACAGTTACGGTGCCGTTGGCTACAGCTACAGTGACGCCGGCTACAGCTACGGTGATGTCGGCTACAGTTACGGTGACGTTGGCTACAGCTACAGTGACGCCGGCTACAGTTACGGTGCCGTTGGCTACAGCTACAGTGACGCCGGCTACAGCTACGGTGATGTCGGCTACAGTTACGGTGATGTCGGCTACAGTTCGGTGCCGTCGTAATTCGCCATGATCAACACTGTGGCCAGCGGCGTGGGGTGTGATCCCAGAACATGTGGCGAAAGTGCCGTATTTGTGTGTTTTTTTTTGTATTTGTATTTGCGAATTGAAGAAACCACTTCATAAATGGATTAATATTTGGCTTGGGTCAGATTACAATCAGATACAGATAACGCTACACAAGCATGGACAAAAATGGAAGCAGCGAAGGAACAGTATATAGATAAAACACCGGACACGTGCAGTCAATTTAAAAGACGCCGTCGTTAAGCATCGCGACGAACTCGCCCCGTGTCTGGAAGCGGCAGTGGCCGGCGGCAGTAGGCTCCAGGACGAGGCTGCCCGGGAGGAGAAGGCTCTATGTGACATGCTGAAGCGGAAAGGCGGTGGCTCCAGTGCTCCAGCCACCGTCGCACGAGTGGAGCGCCGGGAGACATCCGACCGCCGGCGGAACAGAGAACGGATTACCTCCGGGGCTCGCGGATCATGCAGGGCTCTAACCACGGCGATGTTATCGCGGTGGGTGACGAGGTCACGGACACCACGCCAGCCCCGCGCTGCTGCTGTCGGCGAGATGTGATCACGACGGCCAGCCCCAGAGACGATCCTAGCCCCGAAGTTGATGACTTTCTGCACTCTTCCGGGATGGCATTGGGCAACCCGACCTGAGACGAAGAGGCAGTATAGGATGTGTGGGGAAACGTGGGACTGAATTAGGTGTTTGCTTGCTTCAGGTGTGAGATGGTGACGGATTTTGTTGAGACTGAACAAGATGGAGTCGCACTTTTTGGCAACGTGGTATATGTGCTCCTCCCAGGATAGGGTGCGATCGATGATGACCCCCAGCATCTTCACGAATGGCGAGGGGGTTAGGACGGTAACCGGACAAACGTACGCAAAGCAAATGTGTCTATGGCAGATGCACTTACGCAATTGTACGTAAGCAAATGTACATACACGCAGATGTACGTATTGCAATTGCACGTAAGCGCAGATGTACGTACGGTAAATGTACTTAAGGAAAATGTACGTATGCGCAAATGTACGTAAACGCAAATGTACGTATGCGCAAAAGAACGTATGCGCAAATGTACGTAAGCGAAAATGTACGTATGTGCAAAAGTACGTACGCGCAAATGTACATATGCGCAAATGTACATATGCGCAAATGTACGTAAGCGCAAATGTACGCATGTGCAAAAGTACGTAAGCGCAAATGTACGTATGCGCCAATGTACGTACTTTTGCGCATACGTACCTTTGCGTTGACGTACATTTGGTTAGGTACATATGCCATACGTACATTTCCTCTTACGTACAATTCCTCTTACGTACATTTACCATGAGTACATTCGTCATATGTACTTTTATGCTAAGGCATGTCTGTGCTGACGTACATTTGCCATATTAAACGTTTGTGAATACGTACATTTGCTTACGTGCATTTGAAACACCTATATTTGAAACATGTACATCTGAAATACGTACATTATAAGCACGTGCATTCGAAAGACGTACATTTGAAACACGTACTTTTGAAACACGTACTGTCGAAACTCGTACATTTAAAACCCGTATATTTGAAGCCCATACATTTAGTTACGTACAATTCCTTTCGCACATTTGTCATATGTACACTTACACTTGGGTGACGCAAAGTTGCATTTGCATGCATTTGCTCTCATGTATTTTAGAGTTTATGTACATTTGCGCTTACGTACTTTACACTTATGTACATTTGCTATGCTTACGTATTTGCGTTTACGTACATTTGCGCATACATACATTTGTGCTTGCGTGCTTTTGCGCTTACGTACTTTTGCGCTTAAGTACTTTTCTGCTTACGTACATTTGGGCTTACGTACATTTGCGTTTACGTACATTTGCGCTTACCTACATTTGCGCTTACGCATATTTGTTTACGTGCCTTTGCCATACGCACATTTGCTCTAACGTACATCTGCCATAAGTACATTTGCCATGCGTACTTTTGCGCTTAGGTACATCTGCCATACGCAATGTTGCGCTTACGTCCATATGTGCACACGTACATTGGGCTGACATACTTTTGCGTTTACGTACATTTGCAATTACGTACATTTACGCATACGTACATTTGCACTTACGTACATTTGCGCACACATACATTTGCGCTTACGTACATTTCCGCTTACGTACATTTGCGCATACGTACATTTGCGCTTACGTACTTTTGCGCTTACGCACATTTGTGCTTACGTACATTGACTCACGTACCTTTGCCATACGTACATTTGCTCTTACGTACATCTGCCATACGTACATTTTTCATACGCACTTTTGCCCTTTCGTACATCTGCGCTTACGTACATTTGCCACACGTAGTTTTGCACATACGTGCATTTGCTTATGTACATCTCCAATACGTACATTTGTCTTACGTACATTTTCCTAGAATCGTTAGGACGTGACTGCCAATGTTCAGTTGGCAGGATGTGGCTTTCTTGAGGGATTGGACCGTGGCGATGAGGAGTAGGGTAGTTTTAGTGGGGTTCATCTTCTGGGAGTTGGATGTGAAGTAGAACTGAATAGCAAGGATGGTGTTTTCCTGCCGGGATTTCAGAACGGGTAAGTCATCAGGATGTGCAGAGTCTAGCAGCTGGGTGTCGTCGGCATGGGATACTAGACGTCCGTCTGGAAGGTACGTTGGCAAGTCATTCGTGAAGATGCTAAAGAGCAAGAAACCGACCAGGGATCCCTGAGGGACACCATGGGATAGCAGAAGGGATTAAGAGCCGTCCCTCACCACCTGCCACCGGTCAGTGAGGTATTTGTGGAACCACTTCGCGTCGACGCCATACCACTGCAGCTTTTGCAAGCGGACACCATGGTCGACGCTGTCGAATGCTTTGCTGAGGTCGATGGAGATGACCGAAGAGATGTGACCAGTGTCTACACGACGTGTGATCCGCTCGAAAGCGTCGATCAGGGCGTCCCCCGTCGAATGACGTGACGTGTAGACATACTGGGGGACACAAACATGTAATTAATGACTAGATAAGAGGACAGCTGGGTACAGACTACTTTTTCACATAACTTGGACAAGACTGGCAAGATAGAGATTAGACGAAAGTTACTGGCGACATCGCGAGGCCCAGATTTGTGCAATGGAACAAGAGAGATAGCTTTCCACGAGATGGGAAACACGCAAGAGACGACGTAAGTATTAATGAGGTGAAGTAGGTGAGGTCCGAGAACAGGAAAACATTTGCAGAGAACGTGCAGTGGTACGCCATCGACGCCAACCGCTATCGACGAAGACAGGTCGCGAATGGATCTAAATAATTCGTGCAGGGTCACCGGATGCAGCCGGAGGCGGTGGCGGTCACAAAAACTATCGTTCCTCCCATTCCAAACCAGTGGCGGCCCCAATGAGTGCAGCAGTTGGGGATGCTGCCTCCGCGGCTGACTTGTGTCAGGTAATACGACCCCGGCGCCCCTGCTGGGCAGTGGCGTGGCGTAGGGCGATGTGTCGGCGCGCTCCTGATGTTCGGCCGGGGAGGCTCGACCTGGCCTCTGGTGAGGCGCTGAGTCGAGCCGATCGGCCGGTCGGCCCGCCATGGAAAGACAGCTGCAGTCCGCCTCCTCCAGACGACCGAGGCAGTCCGACTCCTCCAGACGACCGAGGCAGCACGTGGGGCGGGTGGGGCCGGCAAGAACACATACCCAATTACTTTTGTCCAAGCACATGCTTTAAATTTTGTAGATTTCTAGGATCGTCCGTAGCTCAATGGTTAAGCCGAGCGTCTGGCACGCCAGAGGTATGGGGTTCGATACCACGCGATGCCCGCCCTTCCTGCCGGGGTGAAAGGCAGGCGGCGCCATATGGCCTCAGCTGCGGGGTGCGTCGTGAAGCCATAATCCAATTCAATCGATTTCTAGTGATCGTGGAGCAACTGTATGAATTATGTGAAAAATTCGTCGATCCTATTGCATCCAAGCAGAGGGCTTTTAGGGAAATTACAGGGTTTAGCAAACTTGACCGCAAGACATAGTTCTTAAACAAGTGTTTATTTGTCTCTTGCAGGCGTTGACCTCATGACATTGTATATAAATATATGAATTTAAAATGGTCTGTGCCCTGGGGCCCCGTGTCGGTTTTGTGTGCTTGGGTCAGTTCCGACGCCCACTTTATGTCGGTTCATATGCTCCTGCATGGCACCAGGGCACAAGAAGATGCTAATGCTGCCCTACGCCAGGGCCGTGGCCAGGATTGCTAACAGCTACGACCATTGCTAATCCTCATGGGTGCAATTAAATCTGTAGATGGGGATTTTTCATCCTTCCATTTTCACTGGAGAATCAGAAGGCAGTCATTTAAGAACAGTATTGGTTGTCTGTACTGTCCTGTTGTCACCCTGTTATTCGCTAATGTCATCCCACTTCATATCCTGCCTTTGCAGTCCAATTGCGAAGACGTGGAAACCCTTTAGCTCAGTGGTCGGTCTTCATTATTCTTCCCATGTTAAAAACTTTAGTTTTAATCAGAGACTCCAAATGTGTGGGGAGGTAAAACACGATTTTAAGTTGATTCTTACCATGCATCGCCATATCATTAATGTAAAACCTTCATGAAAAGTGGGGGAGGGGCATGGCCCCTGGCCCCCTGTTCCTATTCACCCATTGTGATAATTGCTGTTGGAGAGGCATTACATAATCAAAGTCAATGCTAAGCACATGCTTGTTGCATTGACCCCAAGGCCGCCTCCCGATCGGGAAGTTTCTGTTTTATAGCGCAATTATGACCGAGAGCTTAACGTAGCGACATAGACGGCCATGGCCTTCGCCCCGACCTTGCCTGGCCATGGCCTTCGCCCCGACCTTGCCTGGCCATGGCCTTCGCCCCGACCTTGCCTGGCCATGGCCTTCGCCCCGACCTTGCCTGGCCATGTTGCCAGCTGGCCAGCGCATCTGAAGGTGTTAATAGTGAGCGTGAAGTGACTCGACCAGTTGTACCAAGATCGGGAGATTGGTGCAGGCCAGTGATCTATCTACTGAGCTAGCCAGGCAGCAAATTGATTCAGTTGAAGACCGTTATTGTGTTTCTTTCAGAACAAAGATTGTTCCGTTACTCCGAATTGTGCCCACAGACGCAGTGGAGGTAACCGCGGATCGGATATGTGGAAAGAGGGGTGTAGTTTTGTATGCTTTTGGGAGGTCACCCCCCCCCCAATGTTGGCTGTGCCCCATTGGTGTAGGTTTTGAAAATTATTTGGAGTGCACAATACATGAAATACATGAAGAAAATGGGCTGGCCGAAATGGATTAGGGGGGCATACCACATGGGGTCCCATGTTAACAGCTAAAATTATTTGGGGAGGAAAGTGCCCTCCCAAGAGCATGTGTGGGGGGGGGGGCCCCCCACACAAATAAAAAAATCGGCCTTTAACATGGAACCCTATGTGGTACACTTCGAAATCCATTGGGCCCATCCCTTGCCTTTATGGATTGTGCCCTCCCAATAATTTTTAGAAACCTACACCTTTGTGGAACGGTGCGAAAACCTCCTAACTGCACCCAAAACATTTGTATGAATGCTCCACCGTCTATATCTCACACAATAGCCAGAACACTTAACTAATGCTCTGGATCTTGCCGTTGATAAAGCATTTCGATGTCCTCTCTACAAATATGTTGAGACTATTTAAACGCCCAAGAAAAGGAGCTCAAATGAACAAGCTTGGCAAGTTTGATTTAAGCTGGACTGGAATCAACAAAGTTTTCATGGAAAACTGGTGCTCCTAGAATCGAGTTGTTTTCTCGATTTGTACGGCGGTTGTGACAAATTAGGATGTCATTAGTAATATTTTCCTCGGTTGCGATTCGCAATACGTTTCAACAACACTGACACGTGGAAGATCTTTTCTTCCCATCTCAAGAAACCTTCCGCCGTCCCTGCCCCTCAGTGAAGCAAATTCGTAGGGGCTTGGGGAACATGGGAGAGAGTAGCGGGTACTTGGCCTTCCAGTCGTTCCTATAAATAATGCTTGCCCTGGAAAAATACAGCGTATGGTGGACTCCAGGGCAGTTGTTTTACATACTGTTGTGGGCAAAGTGCCTCTTCAATGTTGGCTTTTCCCCCACCCTCAGTAATCTAACTTTTAACATGGGACTCTAATTAGGGAATTAGGGAATTAGGGATTGAGTGAACATTTGAATTCAGAACATGTATAGCACGTGTAGACCATATTCTCTGTGTAATAATTATTTAATTTTGGAATTGTCTAACTTGTTCTGGCTGCGCAGTGATTGTCGACAATGCAACGTGACTGTAAAAAAGCTACCCGATGCGAACAATCACGTAATATTTTATTTGAGAGCACATATAATACAATATTCTACGCTGTTCTACGTCTCTTTCGAAAACTACACTGAACCAGGAGGAATACAACTGGTGACGCAATTACTTCTGATCAGCTGATTATGGTTCCGTGCTGTCAGCTGTTAAATCGTCAACTAACAAATTCGCCAGCTTACGTTGCTTTTGTTCGTTTTGTTGTTTTCATCGCGTTGAGGCGAAGTCGGGTCGAAATTAATGGGGAACTGTGCTGTTTTTAGTGATCCAGGTAAGCTTATTTTTAAACGTATGTATATAGAGAATAATGGATTGGGAAGCACTAGGTTATTATTGCTAAGAAACACCCTGTAAATTATATTTGGTGCCTACGTAGTGGCGAGTGCTCGCTGGCAGTCAGCTGGCTGCCCTGTCATTGTTGACATAAAGAAGCTGGAAGAGTAGGGTTAGATAGCTTGCTGACATTGAGGGGTAATACTTGAAGATTGTCGGTACTTACCTCCTACCAAACACAGTGGGATAAATTTGTGTTTTAAGGTAACTTGAATTCTTATAATTGTTATTTTATTTTAATACTATGATGCCCCATGCTATGCTATGCTATGCTATGAATATGATTAAGTTGATGTAACCACGCATTTCCTCTGCAGATATTTTTCAGTTGGTGAGCAAAATGACACCAAAAAGGAGCTTTGAGTTAGGTAATATTGCATAAATATGAAGTGAAGAAAAAATGTAGCAACCTAACCTAACCTAGGTTTTTAGGTAGGTAGGTGTTTAGGTAATTTAGGTATTGTAAGTAGGAATTTACAGACAAATTTACTTAGGTAAATTTGTACTTTAGGGTCCTACTTGAATTCTTAGAAGTTCTTTTTACAATGTAATGTGTAAATTTGCAGCTTTAGGTAATTTCTGATTTCTTGAAATTTCTTTTTGAATGCAATGCTTATGAATGTGCTGAACATGATGTGACCACTCATTTCCTTTGCAAATTCATACTTTTCAGTTGGGATGCAAAATAACACCCAAAAAGGGGCTTGGAGTTTGGTTGTGGCATAAAAAGTAATGTTGAAGTAAAGAAAAAAAGATGCAACATATCCTATCCTAACCTTCCACTGAGGCCAGGTAAATTTTTGATAAAAGGTGTTTTGTTTTTTTTCATTGTTTTTCAGAATATGATGTTTATGAATGTGACCAAAAAGATGCAACCACTCATTTTCAGTGCTGATGCTTACTGTTCAATTTGAACTATGACATCACATCAGTATGGTGTGATGACATCATAGGTATGGCACTGAGGCTTTGACTGGCTAATGCTACAAATGGTTCACATACCTTAATGAGATGGTCAAAGTAGCTTAACCTAAACTAACCTAACCCAACCTAGCCTAGCCTAACCTAACCTAACCTAACCTAACCTGCTTACATCTTGGTTTATCATAGCTATAAGTTATATAATGTGCCATGAGGTTAGGTTGACTGGCTAATGCTACAAATGGTTCACATACCTTAATAAGATGGTCAAAGTAGCTTAACCTAACCTAACCTCATGGTGTATTATATAAATTATATCTATGATAAACCGAGAGGTAAGCAGGTTAGGTTAGGCTAGGTTAAGCTACTTTGACCACCTCATTAAGGTATGTGAACCATTTGTAGCATTAGCCAGTCAAAGCCTCGGTGCCATACCTAAGACGTCATTACACCATACCAATGTGACATCATCGTTCAAATTGAAAAGTAAGCATCAGCACAAAAAATGAGTGGTCACATCTTCTTAGTCATGTTCATAAACATCATATTCTGAAAAAGTATTCCCAAAATTCCCAAAGCACCTTTTATCAAAAATTTACTGAAAGCCAATTCTGTTTTACATGTACAATTTTCAAACAATTTTGTTTTTCTCCAAAACTTTCAATTAACAAATTTAATCTGACCTAACCTAACCTAAGCTGGCCTGAACTGTTTTTGAAGAAAACAAAACTTTAAAAAAAAATCCCAAAACATTTGAAAAAATTATAACATACAACAAAGGTCTAACCTAACATAACTTACCAAAATCCAACCCCTTCATATGCTTCATGGAGGTAAAATATGTGTAAAACTCATCTTGTGTTTGCCTTAAACTTCAATAATACCAAATATTTATGGATGTGGGTAACATGATGTGGCCATTTACTCTGCAAATTCTTACTTTTCAGTCTCTCACCTGATTATCTCACCTTATTGGCTCCCAAAAATTCTCAAGTTTCAAGTCCCCCAGAGATGAGTTCTGTGGCTATCAAGGGGAGCCAATATCTACAGGTTTGCTAGTCCACCAGATTAGAGAAAAATAGAGTTCAGATAGACAGGGTGAGCAAAGGAACTGGAGAGTGTGCCTCGAGCAGAATTTTAATAATTTGTATGCTTAGAGTAGCCACTGTATCTGCTAATAGATAATTGTCACACAAGACTTATAATCTGAGTTGAGCAAAATGAAATACAAAGAAGTAAACCTGCTCTTCCAAGTTTGATTAGTATGTTATCATGGTTAACTTATTCATTATATTCATACAGCAATGTGCAGAGATTTGAGTGCAGTGCAGCCTTCAATGCAGCCAAGTCCACTAATGTTACTACATTTTCAGGTAATGAATTCCATGTGGCACAGCATCTGAGACTAAACAATATTTTCCTACAATCCACTTATGCATGTATGTATGCAAATTTGGATGAATATCCAAGTGTGTTCACCAATGGTACCAGCAAAAATATGTCAGTGGTCTTGATGGCAGAAATGCCACAAAAGTCTTCCACCATCTCATAATGGCTGCTTGAATCGGTCCACCTTTTGCAGAGCACAATTCTAGTTTTCTTAATCTGGCACCATAATTCAAGCCTTCTATTCACTCTGTGTTCTGTGTCTACCTTATCTGTACTGACTCTAATTGTTTTGAATCGCCTATGTATCCTGTATTCCAAACAGGAGGAAAACTCCATGAGTTGTCTGATATGAACAATATACAGGTTCATCATGAATTCAAAAGAACATAAGTGGAACTTAGTAAATTGCCAGCCAGACTTACAGCTTTTTCTTACAATACCAGTAATGTGTTCATGGAAACACAAGTTTCTATCTACTGCAATGCCTAAGTCATTATGCATCTTCACAAAGTTTACCTGAATTCCATCTAGGTAATAATGTGCATAAGGGTCAAGATTATTCCAGTCATATGAACCATAGTGTGCTTCAAGAACTGCACGTTTGTTTGGGTTCATTGCTAGTCTCCATTACTTGGCAGTATTAACCAGTGCATTTACATCTTTTTTGGCCCTGTGAAATGCCAGCCAGCAGGTCTGTGGTATATTTGTACTTCAGTTTGATGTATGTCCCTTGAACTGGGAATGTATACCATGAGGTACATAATGTAAATTAAGAATAACACAGGACCTAGTACAGAGCCCTGGGGTACTCCACTCAGAACTTCCTTTGACTTGCTGGAAGATCCATATGCAAGCACTTTAATTTCTGTCCCAAAGATACAATTTTGAATTTATGTGATGATTATCTCTGAAATTCTGAGAGCTCTCAGTTTTGTTAGCATGCAAAATAGCACCAAAAAGGAGGCTTTGGGTTAGTTACTAGGTATAAGAATAATGTTTACAAAAATGTAATATTACTGAACCTAAACAAACAACCAAACCTGTTCTTGAAGAAGAACATTATCGTTTATACATTTCCTTTTTAAATTAAAATTGTTCCAGTTGAGAAACCTAACCTAACCAAACCTCACACCTTTGCTTGCTACATGCAGGTAAAACATGTGTAAAGTGAGTCTCATGAATACCTTGAAGCACAATAATACTGTCTAACATCACTTTTTACATTGATGTGTAAGATTAGGTTAGGTTAACTTATGTTGTATTAGGTTAGGTTGCTTTAACTGAAAATTTTCGAGAAAAGGTTTGTCTTAAATTTTTCCTTTTCCACTATCTTTTATGACATGGCAGGTTAGGCTAGGCTAGAACATGTTGCATTTTTCATGTCCAGTTGTTTTTCTGGAGCACCGATGGCATTTTGGGAGTGATAAATAAGGCTCACTCACTCTTAGCAATTTTAGGTGATAAATCATAGGTCATTGAATCCTGAGAACTTTTCAGCTTCCTTTCTGATGTGAAATGTTTTCCATCTACTTTTGATTTTGACATCAAGATCATTATGCACCAAGAAGGATATGTATAGCATGGTTGACGTGCAGCCACATTTTGAACAATTAATTTCTATGCGTGCTGAATGATGTATTCATGTCAATATTCTCTGTCAAGTCACTTTTTGTTTCTTCCAACGGTACTTGCGACCTATTTATATTTTGTAACGTCTTTGCGCGGCCGATGTTCACCATCGCAACTTCCCCGCCGGAAGAGCCACGTGTCCCTTCTGTAGAGAGAGCCTCTCGACGCGGGGGTGGGTGAGCGCCTGCAGTCTATTAGCCCTCGTGCGTCAGCGGTCGGCTCACCAGTCGCCGGTGTGCCTCCGCGGCTTTCAGTGAGTTGACGGAGGCCGGTGCGGTGCGCCCGCAGTCTTCACGTCAGCGGTCGGCTCACCAGTCGCCGATGTTCCTCCCTGGCTTTCAGTGAGTTGACGGAGGCCGGTGCGGTGCGCCCGCAGTCTTCACGTCAGCGGTCGGCTCACCAGTCGCCGATGTTCCTCCCTGGCTTTCAGTGAGTTGACGGAGGCCGGTGCGGTGCGCCCGCAGTCTTCACGCCGTGTGGTCGCCGTGGGCGGCAGTCGTCTCGCCTCGCTGTCGGCAGGTCGCCTCGCCTCGACTCGATGGGCAACACGGACGATGCCAAGACTGACTCGCTGATGGAGTCTGAGTGCGCCGCAAAGGTGCGCCTCGGTGTGTCGCGTGTTGGCCGTGATCGTGTGTGTGGGCTGCCGCAGTGATGTGTGTTGGCTGCTGTGGTGTGTGTTGGCTGCTGTGGTGTGTGCTTGCCGTGATCGTGTGTGTCGGCCGCTGTGCTGTGTGTTTGGCCCAGCCCTACCTACCTATCTAGCCATATTCACTTGTTCCTCCAGGTCTTTATTCTTCCTCTAGCACGCCATTGCGCCTTGCTCAGATTGTCGTGCATGAATGTTTAACTGCTCACTGAAGGTACGTTCTTCCCCTTACGTGTAATTTTTTTTTCAGTCAAGGGTGTGGTTAGGAATTGGCGGAAAAGGAGGTGATGGGGTGATGGGGCTGGGTGATGGGGCTGTCCGTCGACCTGATATTCTCGGGAAGACCAGCAGTCCGATTGTTTCCTGCTCTAGTTCAGAGCACTGTGTTGTCAAAGCGATCGTTGGTGGACTTGATATAGATTTTGAAAATCATTCGATGAAGTCATGCATCCAATTGAAGTATCGTTTCAGAGTGTTTGGTGTTGATTATGCTAGCTCTTAGAAAGCACATGATGTTTACGTATTATGGTCATCTAAATATGGGTACAGGAGAATATAGGCACGACGTATGGAGAAAATTATGTTTGTTTCGTCTCACACGAAAAGGGCTTCCTGGAGACTGATGGACGCAGTATGTGTCACTGGTTTCAACATAAAAACAGATGATGATCTTTTTGGGTGGCGTACTTGTAAACAAGTGCTGGGGCGATAATGTGGTGAAGCTGTTCATGTTGTTTGTGCATTCCAGTTTGTGTTGTTTGTCACTTCCACTTTGGTGGAAGTGGAAAACTGACGGTGGAACGATAAACAGACTGACGAAAATGTCACCTGTCACCAACTAAACACTATGACGTCGGTAAAAGGCACTACGCGTGCGCATAGTGTTCCTCTGACTTGGTAGCTCCGTTTGCCAGGGTAACGGCAGCAAGCAGGGTCTGGAGGAGGCGGACACGGTGGCACTCAACATCGTCTACAAGAAGCAGAAGCTGCAGGTGCACGCGTCGCTGGACGACACGGTGGAGGCGCTGAAGAAACAGCTGCACCCACTCATCGGCGAGTGAAACAGACAAGGCGTGATGGTGATAATGACCATGAAAATCAGGCTAGAAACTTTCCACTTTTCCTTCATTCAATCAATCAACCTTCTAGGCCATATTATTGCTGGGGTGGCTTTATGGACCAGGATCCTATGCAAGCAGAGCTTGTTGTATGAATCCTGGCCCCATAACCTGATCTGTAAATTCCAGAATCGGCAAAATGTTGGCCGACAGTTTGCCGTGCCGTCAATTTACCGACGCGGCCGCCCCGGTGTCGCGTCGCCGGCCTTATCGGGCCAGCTGCCAGCTGACGCTCCCAGTCGGGGGCTGCGCGAGTGCGTGAAGCGACTCGAACGCTGTCCTGCCAGTACAGAGGAGACCAATCTGAGTGCAGGCTGGCGCTCCGACCCCAACCAACCGAGCTATCGGGGGCAGCGTATCGGAGTGGTATGGTAGAGTTCCAGCTGTGCCCGACCCTCTGTGTATCCAGGACGTGTACTGTGGCGATGGGAGACGATTGCTACTGTTTTCCACTGTAGATTGTGATATTCCTACTTGTTCTATTCCCTATCCTCCCCGTGTTACCGGCGGTCCTCACAATCCCCCCTGTGTTACCAGCAGTCCTCCCTATCCTTCCCGTGCGACCAGCAGTCTTCTGTCCTCCCTATGAGGTCAACAGTCCTCCCTGTCCTCCTCGTGAAGCTGACACTCCTGTCCTAATGTGCTACTTTAAGTCCTATGTGTCCCCTCCCTCGTGTCTAGAAGTGCCTTTTGCTGCGCCCCCTGCCCACCATGTGTCCTCTGCGTTTCCCAGGGTGATGCATCGCGTTTCTCGCTGATTTGCACTCGGTGTCGCGGGTATCGCAGATGTCGCGGATTGTTAGACGATGGCCGTTCGCCTGACGCGCTGACTCCCACGGACGTCTGACCTGGGCGTATGCTGACCTGTTACCCCACACTGGCACCCTGCCAACCCCACACTGACACCCTGCCAACCCCACACTGGCACCCTGCCAACCCCACACTGGCACCCTGCCAACCCCATACTGACACCTTACCAACCCCACACTGACACCCTACCAGACCCACAGTCACCCTGCCAACCCCACACTGACACCCTACCAACCACACACTGACACCCTGCCAACCCCACACTGGCACCCTGCCAACCCCACACTGACACCCTGCCAACCCCACACTGGCACCCTGCCAACCCCACACTGACACCCTGCCAACCCCATACTGACACCTTACCAACCCCACACTGACACCCTACCAACCCCACAGTCACCCTGCCAACCCCACACTGGCACCCTACCAACCACACACTGACACCCTGCCAACCCCACACTGACACCCTACCAACCCCACACTGACACCCTACCAACCCCAAGGTCACCCTGCCAACCCCACACTGACATCCTACCAACCACACACTGACACCCTGCCAACCCCACACTGACACCTTACCAACCACACACTGACACCCTACCAACCCCACAGTGACCCTGCCAACCCCACACTGACACCCTACCAACCCCACACTGGCACCCTGCCAACCCCACACTGACACCCTGCCAACCCCACACTGTCACCCTGCCAACCCCACACTGACACCCTACCAACCACACACTGACACCCTGCCAACCCCACACTGGCACCCTACCAACCCCACACTAACACCCTACCAACCCCACACTGACACCCTACCAACCCCACAGTCACCCTGCCAACCCCCACACTGACACCCTGCCACACGCTGACCTGCCGCGCTATACTGGCCTGTTGCCCACACTAGCCTCTGGACCCATACTGACCAATCCCAGACTAGCCTGTCACGAACATCTCACCATACGTTGACCTATCGGACACTGACCTCTTACTCCCCGTAGTCTCTCAGCTTGTGATGATCTCTACCTCGCGCTGACCATCTTACCACGCACTGCATCTCTGATCGTCTGATCCGTCGGACCCGCCTGACCTGACCTGACCTGGCCTGACCGTTGACCGGCAGAGGTGCCGCCCAGCATGCAGAAGATCATGATCAAAGGCCTGGCGCGGGACGACCGCACCCTGCGCGAGCTGGGCGTGGCCAGTGGCGCCAAGGTCATGGTGGTCGGCTCCACCCTCAACGACGTTCTCTCCGTCGCCAAGCCAGAGCCGAAGGTGAGCCGTTGTTCGGGGTGCGGGTTCGATTCCCGCAGCGAGCACACTTTTTGATATTGGTGCTGTTTTTGCGGAGCATGTGTGGATGGATGGTGTGGTGAGTGGATTGGTCGGTTGGTGTTCATGCTGCTGTCTCCGTGCATCGTCGGTGTTGACCTCGGATGTGTTGACCTCGGAGCCCTGTTTGCATGTCTCAGGGTGTTACTCGATTGGAACGGTTTAGCGTTATCTTCATGATTATACAATTCGGCAGTCGTGCATTGCATTCATGTGTTTCTCATTTGTATTCATGCCTCACTGTATTCATGTGTTCATGTCATTCAGGTCGGTCTCCGAAAATCTACTTGAACCCTTGCGGATGCTAGAAATGTGCGTGGTGCATAGTAAAAGTGTGCGTGGCCGACTAATTATCGAATCGCCTGACCTGCTTGATCTGTCCCCTGACGGGAGCCATGTCACAGTGACCAGTTTTGTGTGACCCACCAGTGCTTCCAGAGTGAAAAGTTACAGACTAATAGAACGCCACCACGTGACTGGTTGCGAGTTCTCGCGACAGATGGCAGCACGATGCGTCGGGTACTGTTAGCCTCCCAGGTCGGGCTAAATGTATTTTGTTTTGTCTATGAAGTCAAGTTCTAGAGTATGGTCGTTAATCGCAAAGAAACTATGGGCGATATTTACACGAAACCTTCCCTAGTGTTCTTTTTGGGTTGAAAGCTCACGACGTTGTATTTTCAGATATGGTCCCATATGTACTAAGATAGGTTGAATCAAGATTAAATAAATGTCCAATATCAAGAAAGCTGCTCAAAATTAGTTTTCGTGAACGTAATATTTAGCATAAGCTTGGATTCAGCACTCACCTTTGCTGATGGGAAACTCGGATTTTTAAGGCGCAAGTGAGCTTTGATCAATGATCAGCTTTGATCATTGATCTTTCAGCTGCGATCATTGATCTTTGATCAATGATCGCAAGTCAGCTTTGATCAATGATCTCGGATAACCGGAGGCGAATGGCTCGCGTCATCTCGTCAGTCGAGTCGTCAGGCGTGCACAAACTCAGCATCGTCATTCGGAGTTCCCTACAACTGGGATGATACGGCGAGTCATTGCACGCGGCGTGTGTTCTCATCAAATCCCCACACAACATCACTACTAACAGCACAAATCCAGGCTGTATCATGATTGAGCCGCAGTCGTCTTGGTGAGGCCCTTCTCGATTCGGTCTCTGGGCACAGCTGCCTGTTGACCACTCGCGTCGTAACGCAGCCGTCCCCGAACAGCTGCAGCTGCTCGAGGCAGCTGCAGCTGCCCCGAGCACGCTCTCGCAGGCGACGATGATGTTTTTCACGCATCGATCCCAAGCAGCAAAAGTAGTTTAAGTTAATCGGTGCGGAATAGCGATGACTATTTTGGGTTCTTTTTCTGATATAGGAGTTATACCCCGGTTTACTAAGTAGTTGTATGGCTGCGTACTTCGATGGTCGCGAAAGAAAATACCTTGGAGAATTGTATAGACACATCCATGCAATGGCGAGTCCCTGCAGATCCCTGCAATTCACTCGCCACGTGAAGGAGTAGGACGGCAAGAAAGACCACCTTGACCTATTTGTGTAGGTCAAGTGGCCGCCGAGTGAACCAGATTATAGTGAGGACCGCAAATGTATTTATCTATATCAAAAGGATGACGGAAAATACAACGTCATGGGACAATGATATAAATGGTTCATACACTTTGTATCTTAAATTTAGACGATTCAGGCTAGTAGTTTGTGCGGAATGGTTTTCATGGTGTGATGGTAACTGGCATGTAGGACTAGTTATCTTGTTGTAGGACTCATTGGGTCTTGTAGGACTCATTGACTCATACACTCCAAATTCATGGCGTTTTAAGGCAGTAAAAAACTTCAATTTTTGTCGCGCATCGTGCCATGAAATGATGATTGTCAGGACCATAAGTAAGGTTTCTTTCCCACGTATCCACGCCATGTAATATAATGGCGTGACGTTTTTATTTTCCTATGCCCTGTTTTGATTCTCCACGTGCAAAGGCGAGTTCATTGACATGTCCTTCACTAGCAGCTGTAAGACAGGCACGTTGTCGTTGCTGCACGTTTTTCGCCGCTGGTGAAGCTCGCGCTCCGCCCCTTTGGGCTCGTCCGGCTTACGGCTCAAATGAGCTGCCGTGTCCGGCTCACCCGCAAGCAACAGCTGCCGGGTGGAGCAGGCGACGAGCTAGATATGTTCAGAATCAGCAGGTTCAGTTCCGGTTCAGAATCAGTGATTGCACAGGAGTCAGCAGAGATTGCGGCAGTGCTTCAGGCCTATTGCTTCCTTCCTTGGGGTGGATGAAATGCGACGTGAGTGCACGGCCGGTACAGAACTACAGTCTGTCTGTACCTGCGACCGACCTGCCGACCGGCGACCGGGCGATCTATTTACTCTATCGGGAATGAATCATTATAACAGGCGATTCAATGTTTGTTGCTCATCGTGTCGCCTCTAATTTGTCCGGTGGACAGTTCGATTTTAGTGTAATTCCAAGTTTCAGTTTAAGCCCTTGGCGTTGTTTTCAGCGGACGAAATCACTTGCCGTGATTGTGGGTATATATATCGCGAAACGGGAGGATCGGTGTCCTACTCAGCCTTGATGGGTGGGGGGGGGGGCGGAGATGCAGCCTCCCCGACAGGGCAGCATCATTTTATGTGCGGCCATTGCAGGGGTCGAAGGACGAGGCGAAGGTGGTGGAGTCAGACAAGGAGAAGCTGTGCGAGATGAAGCAGCACAGGAAGGTGCTCGACAAAGGCAAGCCGGACGACGTGATGCCGGCGCGGAAAGACGTCAACGTGAGTGGCCGACCGGGCTGCGTGACCTTGGCAGGCGATGCGCCCCCAAACCCAGTGTCCAACCGGGATTCTGAGTTGCCACGACTGGGTTGGATTTCCGGTTCGGAATCATGGATTTGAAACTACAAATTCAGAAGTTGTCCAATTTTGGTATCATGACTATCTTTCGGTTTCTGATATCATATACACTTGTTTGTACTTTCCTGTGAGTTGCTTGCATTTTGTCTAAGCATTACGATTGCGGCTAATTCAAACAGCACTATTTAGCGTTTCAGCACGAAAAAGAGGGTATAATTTCCTGGAGAGGACAATTTTATGGATAGCCAAGCGCTAAATGACCTCGCAGTCGGCGCGCCCTTAAGACCAAATAACCAATTGTGGATGGCCAAAATCTAGGACGGTACCCTCAGTATGTGTCGTTGCGTTACCAGGTGACACGCACGCTTGTCGTGTTGGTGTGGCGGAGGTGAGGCTGGCGATCGTGTGGTCGATGAGTGTTGCACCTGGCTTAGTCAAACGCGACAGCGACTCCGTGCAGAAAACCAGCCGACGTCGTTGCCTGCAGGAGCCGTTGCCGCCCACGCCGCTGTACGGCATGCTGAACCGCAGTGGCGGCAAGGTGCGACTCACCTTCAAGCTGGAGTCCGACCAGCTGTGGATCGGCACCAAGGAGCGCACCGAGAAGGTGTCCATGTCGAGCGTGAAGCAGGTGGTGTCCGAGCCGATCGACGGCAACGACGACTACCACATTGTGGTGAGTGACGACACCACATCGTGGTGAGTGACGACACCACATCGTGGTGAGTGGCGACACCACATCGTGGTGAGTGACGACACCGCATCGTGGTGAGTAACGACACCACATCGTGGTGAGTGGAGACACCACATTGTGGTGAGTGACACCACAATGTGATGTCACATTGTAGTAAGTGACACCACATCGTGGTGAGTGGCGACACCGGCCCGCGGGTCCGGTCAGCCCGTTTGAGAGCCAGCCGCTTTTCGTCGTATTTTAAAATCTGGTATTCATATCCAACCAATGAGACGTTTCGTTGGAAGTGTCCGTTTATCGGGAGAGTTTCCATAGTGAAGCCATCATGGTATCACCATGACAACCAAAACCAACGATATCCCACGTAAAAGGCATCTATGAATCTACGAGTGAAAAAGTGCGCTTTCTATATCACTTGCAGTATGTCGATCAATTTGTTGTTTTTTACTCCCCATGTTAAAATCGATGAAAGGCAAAATAGTCGAAAATGTGGTCCGCGAATGAGAAGTAGGGTTCGTTTCGTTATCCACTACCTACGTGGGTATTGTTTATTTTATATAGCAATGATTATACCGCTCCGCGTCGACTCGTTCAGGATAAAAGTATACTACTGCGGCGCAAATGTGCATTAGTTGATCGCCAGTTCTCTCGTGCCTCTCCCGTGGAATGGGCGTGGTGGAATATCGTTTCACCTGATATTGCTGTACGTGTCTTAGTTACTGTTGTGTACTATACTTGATTTCCTTGATCTCCCTACCACTAGTATTTTAGTATAGTACAGTGTTAAAATAATGGTTTTTGTTAGGCGTGAGATGTAGAAACGAGTACAGTAGGATGTCGAAATTGGCTATCGAAATAATGTCCCTTAACATAACTTATAAATTCTTCAAACAAATTTGATCCACCAGTGTACCGATACTAGACACTGGTGGGTCCAACAGTGTCCAAATACGCGCACCTTTTTCTTTTGTTTTGAGATACCTTATTTGGGGGTGGTTATTTTAGCGATAATGATGCAAAATACCTATCCTTATCAACTGATATTGTATAACAGACCACATCATAGGTAATTATCTCACCTGGAATTGTGCTAGGAGATGTGCCAAGAGACGTGCATCACGATCCGCAATGGTAAGCATCAGCATGATACTTATCAACAAGACACTGTTAGGAATTAGATATGAAGACCTGATCGCGACTCATCACGAAGCACGATGTCGATACTCTGTTGGGAGGGATGTCAATTCAGTGTTCTGAAAGTGGTATATTCCACCCTATTACACGAATAGTTTATCATCGGTATAGTATCGTCTTTTATATTTGTATCCTATATTTGTATTCCGTTTGTGTGATGTGGTGTCCGAATAACAATGCAGCAAGCTCTATATAGAGCCAAACTGCTCGATGCCGCGAGGTATTCTTGGAGTCATAGTAGAATGCTGGACAATTTCGAGTGAAGCCAGATATAATGATGGGTTTTGCGATGTAAGCTAGCGTACTATATGTGATGAGGTAAGCTACCAGGGTATTATAAAATTTGTAACCTTTTTATTAATGTAGTTGAGAACTTGATTTGCTCAATATCGTCAGGTCAACGGATGAAGTACATGGAATGTTGAGAGCCATATCGGAAGTCGGGCAAAACGGATGACGTATTGCAACTCGAAGTTTGTTATTAATAAAAATGTCATTAAGTTGTCATATTTGTCCCAATTTCTATCTTTCCGAATGGCGTAGATGCAGCTACGCTGCAGCAAGTACTCGCTGGGTAACAATGAGATGAAGCAAGCTAACCAATGGGTGCAATCGTGCTAGAAATTAGCATGGAGCCAAGCTGTAAGATGTTTGGTATTTCCCTTCAGCTTTCCGAGGTAAAGGAACAGACAAGTAAGCAGAATTATACAGAGTACTGCACACGTACAGTATTAACGCGTGCACACGTGCAGTATTAACACGTGTACACTTGCCATATTAACACGTGCACACGTACAGTATTAACACGTGTACACTTTCCATATTAACACGTGCACACGTACAGTATTAACACGTGCACACGTACAGTATTAACACGTGCACACGTACAGTATTAACACGTGCACACGTACAGTATTAACACGTGCACACTTGCCATATTTACACGTGCGCACGTACAGTATTAACACGTGCACACTTGCCATATTTACACGTGCGCACGTACAGTATTAACACGTGCACACTTGCCATATTAACACGTGCACACGTACAGTATTAACACGTGCACGTCGCTATTAATAGGACCATTTGTTTTCCTTTTGTTATCGTGGAATATGGAATGAAATGGTGTTTTATGCTTAGCACTTGCTCCACCACACCTAAAATTGTGTATTGTACAACCGGGTTTTCTTGCTTTCATGCTAAAGTTTAGCCTATTGAGGTTGCTTTCAATGAAATTTTCAGCTGGTATGAAGAAAAAGGTGTTCTTGAATACAGTTGTCGACAAGGAAAGCTGTGCGTTGCTTTTAGTACCTGAATATTTTTTCGGTTGAAGCAATATTTGCGGTTTAATTCTGATGGGGGCATCTTGATCCATGACCATGCACATTTAGCGACCTTCTCAGGGCAGGGCAGGGGGCGGGATGCGACACGTACTGCCATGACCAGTGTCCAGGCCTGCTCATTTAGCGACCTTCTCAGGGCAGGGCAGGGGCGGGATGCGACACGTACTGCCATGACCAGTGTCCAGGCCTGCTCATTTAGCGACCTTCTCAGGGCAGGGCAGGGGGCGGGATGCGACACGTACTGCCATGACCAGTGTCCAGGCCTGCTCATTTAGCGACCTTCTCAGGGCAGGGCAGGGGGCGGGATGCGACACGTACTGCCATGACCAGTGTCCATTACCATGCACATTTAGCGACCTTCTCAGGGCAGGGCAGGGGGCGGGATGCGACACGTACTGCCATGACCAGTGTCCAGGCCTGCTCATTTAGCGACCTTCTCAGGGCAGGGCAGGTGGCGGGATGCGACACGTACTGCCATGACCAGTGTCCAGGCCTGATCATTTAGCGACCTTCTCAGGGCAGAGCAGGGGGCGGGATGCGACACGTACTGCCATGACCAGTGTCCAGGCCTGCTCATTTAGCGACCTTCTCAGGGCAGGGCAGGGGGCGGGATGCGACACGTACTGCCATGACCAGTGTCCAGGCCTGCTCATTTAGCGACCTTCTCAGGGCAGGGCAGGGGGCGGGATGCGACACGTACTGCCATGACCAGTGTCCAGGCCTGCTCATTTAGCGACCTTCTCAGGGCAGGGCAGGGGGCGGGATGCGACACGTACTGCCATGACCAGTGTCCAGGCCTGCTCATTTAGCGACCTTCTCAGGGCAGGGCAGGGGGCGGGATGCGACACGTACTGCCATGACCAGTGTCCATGACCATGCACATTTAGCGACCTTCTCAGGGCAGGGCAGGGGGCGGGATGCGACACGTACTGCCATGACCAGTGTCCAGGCCTGCTCATTTAGCGACCTTCTCAGGGCAGGGCAGGGGGCGGGATGCGACACGTACTGCCATGACCAGTGTCCAGGCCTGCTCATTTAGCGACCTTCTCAGGGCAGGGCAGGGGGCGGGATGCGACACGTACTGCCATGACCAGTGTCCAGGCCTGCTCATTTAGCGACCTTCTCAGGGCAGGGCAGGGGCGGGATGCGACACGTACTGCCATGACCAGTGTCCAGGCCTGCTCATTTAGCGACCTTCTCAGGGCAGGGCAGGGGCGGGACGCGACACGTACTGCCATGACCAGTGTCCAGGCCTGCTCATTTAGCGACCTTCTCAGGGCAGGGCAGGGGGCGGGATGCGACACGTACTGCCATGACCAGTGTCCAGGCCTGCTCATTTAGCGACCTTCTCAGGGCAGGGCAGGGGCGGGACGCGACACGTACTGCCATGACCAGTGTCCAGGCCTGCACATTTAGCGACCTTCTCAGGGCAGGGCAGGGGCGGGACGCGACACGTACTGCCATGACCAGTGTCCAGGCCTGCTCATTTAGCGACCTTCTCAGGGCAGGGCAGGGGCGGGATGCGACACGTACTGCCATGACCAGTGTCCAGGCCTGCTCATTTAGCGACCTTCTCAGGGCAGGGCAGGGGCGGGACGCGACACGTACTGCCATGACCAGTGTCCAGGCCTGCTCATTTAGCGACCTTCTCAGGGCAGGGCAGGGGCGGGACGCGACACGTACTGCCATGACCAGTGTCCAGGCCTGCTCATTTAGCGACCTTCTCAGGGCAGGGCAGGGGGCGGGATGCGACACGTACTGCCATGACCAGTGTCCATGACCATGCACATTTAGCGACCTTCTCAGGGCAGGGCAGGGGCGGGATGCGACACGTACTGCCATGACCAGTGTCCAGGCCTGCTCATTTAGCGACCTTCTCAGGGCAGGGCAGGGGGCGGGATGCGACACGTACTGCCATGACCAGTGTCCAGGCCTGCTCATTTAGCGACCTTCTCAGGGCAGGGCAGGGGGCGGGATGCGACACGTACTGCCATGACCAGTGTCCATGACCATGCACATTTAGCGACCTTCTCAGGGCAGGGCAGGGGGCGGGACGCGACACGTACTGCCATGACCAGTGTCCAGGCCTGCTCATTTAGCGACCTTCTCAGGGCAGGGCAGGGGGCGGGATGCGACACGTACTGCCATGACCAGTGTCCAGGCCTGCTCATTTAGCGACCTTCTCAGGGCAGGGCAGGGGGCGGGATGCGACACGTACTGCCATGACCAGTGTCCAGGCCTGCTCATTTAGCGACCTTCTCGGGGCAGGGCAGGGGGCGGGATGCGACACGTACTGCCATGACCAGTGTCCAGGCCTGCTCATTTAGCGACCTTCTCAGGGCAGGGCAGGGGGCGGGATGCGACACGTACTGCCATGACCAGTGTCCAGGCCTGCTCATTTAGCGACCTTCTCAGGGCAGGGCAGGGGGCGGGATGCGACACGTAGCGTTTCCGAACGCATGCTGCTAGACATGAGAAGAAATTCAGCCAGCTGCATGCGACAAGATCTCATGATTGGCTCCCGATTTGTATGTGGGTTGCTGATTGACTTCCAGGTCAGTTTGGAGGCAAATTTTTTAGCACAAAAATCGAGGCTTGTCCCCTTTAATCATTGCTCGTGTAAGAACGATCACAGGTACGCGTTTGGGATCTTGGAGTGTTTAATGTAAGGAATTCGGCGATATTCTTCATCATGTGAGGCTAACGACGTGTGATTTGTTACAATTCAACCAATAGGCAATGGTGAGATGAGGTCGAAGTGTTGACCTCGTTTTGGAAATTTCCGGAGTAGTCGCCGAGAACACCTCTGCTAGCCGGTTGGCTGCGTTGTCCATCTCTCAGCCCCAGGTGCCCAACACCAGCTGTCCAACACCAGCTGTGTGCGGTCCAGAATTGAGGTTAATGGTCGACAGTCGCGATTTCGGTGAAAATGGTCCGACATGTTTCCTCGCATGACGTCACAGTTCAATGACCTGACGGGAGTACTACAATTATAGGACGGCGCCGACGCATTCCACCTGGAACTCGAGACATACACAGTTGTGGCTCATTCCGGGTCAGCAGTGAGGTAACGGGGCAAGATCAAGCACCTAAACAGGGAACATTTTCTGGTCACCGTGCTAGCGACATGAAGCCCAGTATTGCAAGTGGGAAGTGCCATTAAAGTGATGCACTGGATCTACTATGCTGGATGAGGAGTCCGGGTTTTCAGATCGTTGACCTCAAGACCGTAGGTCAAGGTCAAAAGGGTTCAGGCTTGTGCATTTTTGCATTTCAAAAATTGTTGGACATATTTTAAGGGTTTAAACGACAATCAATTAAAGGTATAGTGCGTATAACAAGGTATAGTGTGTTCTTCAGACTCATCGGCACTTTCGCGATCCAGGCAAAATGTGAATTATCTGGTCAAGGTCAGATGAGGTGAGCTGATGAACTTGTGTAATGAGAAGCTGCTGGTCGGATTCGACGAATGCAAGCGACAGCAGAGTTCCATTCGTTGTTCGATTGTCACAAGAAACGTCCAGTGTACATCTTTGTACGATTTGGGTTTCTAGTGCGAACAGTCACGCGATCGTGAACAAGTACCGAGTGATACATTTTGTGAAAGTTATAATTAGCTTTCATTTGCGTTAATTTTCATGTACAAAATAATATATTCAGGTATATTGTTCGACGGCTTCTCCATATGCAATCCACGCAAAACAGCATGACAGTCAAACAGCACGACGGTCCACAAGAACAACTCGCAGATGACCTCACTGTGGCGTCAATTCCGACTGATCCAATGGGCCGCGGTAGCTCAGTTGGTAGAGCGTCGGGACTCTTGATCGCAATATTGTGGGTTCGAATCTCACAGCCGACGGCATTTACCGAGTCCACCCGCGACCAATCGGCGTGAGAGGTTGGCGACGCTATATGACCTAGCGGTTGAATGCGTCGTAAAAGAACCCAAAGTTCTCCTTCCAATGACCTTAATTTTTGTGTCGATATGTCGAAAAAAATATATCAGTAAAGTTGCTGTAAATTTCGTGTCACTTCTGTAATTGTTTATTCATGTATTTATTCGTTCGGGAGATGCGACCAAAAGTCCGCCAAGTGGGGCGGCCTCCTCCCTGTAAATGACTAATTTAGTCAGTTGACTTCCTTGCCAATCGATCCGATATTTACAGATTGCGCAATGTTTTGACAATAATCGAAACTAAATCCAAATATGCTTCGGCATCTACATCTCTCCTGCATTGGCGAGGGTTCACAAGGAAAGTGGGAGTGGAAAATTGTACGTGATATTGTGTGCTTTTGGTAGAAGGGGAAGTAGAACATCATCACCCGGGCTGGATGCCGTTGGTTGTCCATGGGAGGGAATTTTGGAACACCTCTGATTCGTGGTGCAGTCAGCTGATGAATTAACAGGCGCGGCATGTCGGCAGAACGTGCCGCGTGCTGCAGCCGGGCCTGCTGCGGGCGCCGTGTGGCGGCTGTACCGGGTGTCTCAGCGAGTGTAACTTGTCCACAGCCGGGCCTGCTGCGGGCGCCGTGTGGCGGCTGTACCGGGTGTCTCAGCGAGTGTAACTTGTCCACAGCCGAGCCTGCTGCGGGCGCCGTGTGGCGGCTGTACCGGGTGTCTCAGCGAGTGTAACTTGTCCACAGCCGGGCCTGCTGCGGGCGCCGTGTGGCGGCTGTACCGGGTGTCTCAGCGAGTGTAACTTGTCCACAGCCGAGCCTGCTGCGGGCGCCGTGTGGCGGCTGTACCGGGTGTCTCAGCGAGTGTAACTTGTCCACAGCCGGGCTTGCTGCGGGCGCCGTGTGGCGGCTGTACCGGGTGTCTCAGCGAGTGTAACTTGTCCACAGCCGAGCCTGCTGCGGGCGCCGTGTGGCGGCTGTACCGGGTGTCTCAGCGACTGTAACTTGTCCACAGCCGGGCCTGCTGCGGGCGCCGTGTGGCGGCTGTACCGGGTGTCTCACCGAGTGTAACTTGTCCGCAGGGCGTGCAGCTGGGACCGACCGAAGCCTCGCGCTACTGGGTGTACTGGGTGCCCGCTCAGTACGTGAGCGCTATCAAGGACACGGTGCTCGGCAAGTGGCAGTACTTCTGACCGCCTGGCGGCCAGCGCTGCAACTGCCGCCGCGCCCGGCCGGCCACAGATGGCATCACCGTCGCGGCGGCCGTCGCCGCCAGCGCCTGCGTGTTTGTACGTTTGAAAGCGACGCCTGGCCGCTGGCGTGTGCGCGCAGCTGTGAACAGTGCGTGTGAGCGGGGCACGTCTTTCGTTTGCGAGAGTGCTGGCCGGCGCGCGACCGGACGGCGGATCTGCGCCGGATCGGGACGCTGATCGGTGCCGAACGCGAATTCAGAAACGCTGGTCCGTCGGCGGCCGGACGTGACGGCGCGACGCGCGCTCGGTGCGACAGTGGTGCCGGGACGCCGGCTCCGGCGGCGGCGGCGCCGGACACCGTGGAGTACTGCTGGCGGCCGCCAGCTGATTCCGCGCGTCGGCTGGTGAAGCGTGCACGCTCGGATAATCAGCCAACATTTACGCGACGCGTGGTGTCCTCTCAGCTCAAGACAATCCCCGACCTTTAGCCTTCGTGCAAGGGGCGTGGCCGCGAAGGGGACGTGGCCTCGCAGAGGGCGTGGCGACTCGGAGTGCAGTGTCACGTGCACTGTGTCTCACGACGTGAGTGGTCTGCCTGGGGTGTTCTGTGCTCTCCCTGGGGTGTTCTGTGCTCTCCCTGGGGGTGTTCTGTGCTCTGCCTGGGGTGCCGTGTGCCCTGTCCCGGTGGCGTATGGTTTGTTTGCCGTGTCTGAACGAGACGCTGTGACATGCATACACAAGATTAATACAGAGCACTGTACATGCTTACCCATGCAGCTGTCGGGGCACGTATCGGTTGGTGCTCTTGGCCGGCAATGGCGTGAAGTTTCTCACCGGGGACAGTCGGTACATCGGCAGCTGATTTGTACCAGTGTTCATTCGATTCGATTAAATGTTTTCTCTGTACCTTCTGTGCTGTCAACTGACGACGGAACGCGCCAGCTTGAAATTCGGCTACAGAGTTGAAAATATCCCACAGCTGATGATGGTCTGAAGAGGACAACCAAAAATCTGAACTGGGCTCTGGAGTTTCGATATTCTTCGATTGTTTTCATTGTGATATAAGTAAAGGATGTCATTGTCAGGGTTTCATTTAAATAGTCATTATATTCATAACAGCCATCAACATGTTTCGCGAATCTGTGCGCCGGCGCATCTCTGGCGAGGATGACCTCTTGTTCACCCGAGAGCTGTGGCTGGAAATTTCACGCTGCTTCTAATATATTGTAGTCATACTGGCTTGGTCACGTAACCTGTTTTTGAAATCAACCAATCACCAGCGCCTATGGCGGAAAGCCGTTCGGCTCGGCGAAAATTGACCGCTTGCATTATTAATGCAGACAACCCGCAGGCAGAAACGAAGCGCAATTGTGTACTTGGCATCATGACATTGTGTACTTGGCATCTGACATTTATTGGAAGCATGCATGACATGCTTCCAAGAAAGCTGCATTACAGCATCCAAGCCCTAACGTGATTAAAATAATCTGAAAATCGGTCGGAATACGTTGCTTTTGTGGTGAACATTGGTTGTTTTTTTGGCCCTACATGTCTCGGCTATGGACCTGACGTGCCTGGACTTACTGGCGGATCCAGTGAGGGGCCATTCCGGCCATGGCACCCCCGAAGCGCTTAAAGGGGGGAGGGCATAGTGTATTTTGGCCCCCGCCCGAAACCAACAGAAGTCAACTAAATTAAAATGCAGTAACCTTTGTCGAGGTTAAAAAATATCGTCTTGATGAAAGAACCTCCAATTTTAAGTTTAAAAAAAAAAAATTGGAAGCCAGTATGGTAGCATAGTAGATTCTGACACACATCGAGGGTTCCATGCTGCTCAAGTTCTTACAGCAAGAGCAGGGGTGTCGATTTTTGAAAAACATTGGGGGGGCCCGAAGTGCCAACGCACTTCCCCCCCCAACCAAAAACTCATAGGATTTCGCCCACTATATTTTCAGATCTTAGAAATTCTGATTTTTTTTCTCTCGACGATGTACATGTTTGTTTATTCAGCATCCTCACCAACGGGAAAAATCGTCAAATAACTGGTGAAGTCACATAGTTAAAAGAGCAGTGCACAGTACATGTCAACATAACAACTCTGAGTAATAGCATGCGACTGCAGTGCCATATAGTGGGTTCGGATCTATCGTCACCGTTACCCTCCTCCTCACTCCACACACCGGCTTAAATAAAAATACTTCAGCGATCAGATGCAGGCTAAAACACACCGGCCTTGATGGAGCATCAGAGCACAGCAGACCTGAACTGTGATGACTGTGGGTGAAAATATTTCCTTGGTGCCTAATATTAGGGAGGGGCATTTTTTCCCTTTAGTACGCCACTGGGGATGCTCAACGTGTTTTTTTCCCGCAGATTGCACGATCGAGAGTAGAAAGGCCCTTCGAATAATTTTCTTTCGGGACCCATTCTGAATTGTCCGGTGCTCTGGTGGATTCGATGGAGTCTCCTTGCGGTTTTTGCGGTTGTCTATTTTTGTAAGCCCCCTGCAGGCTATTTTTGGACCCCGGTACGCAGGGGCGTATATCATCGGACTTCTCCAACTCCATTTTCAGATATCAGAAATTCTATTTAATTATTTGACGATGCTTATGTTTATTCAGCATCATTACCAAAAGGCAAAATCGCCGAACAGATGAAGTCATATGCGTAAAAGAGCAGTGCACAGTGCATGCCAACATAAAACACCTGAGTCATAGCATGCGACTACAGTATCATGCAGTGAGCTCTGGTCCATCGTCACCGTCACCCCCCGCCCCACACACTCCAACAGCAACAAACACACCGGCTTAAATAAAATGTTTCAGCGCCCATATGCAGGCTAAAACACACCGGCCTCGATGGAGGATCGGAGCACATACCTGAAATGTGATGACGATGGGTGAAAGTATTTCCTTGATGCCTAATATTGGGGAGGGCGAAGTTATGGTCGGGGAGAGTTTAAGGTCTGGGAAGGGACACAGCCAGGGGCGTCGATTTGTATCCTTTTGTGGGGGCCAGGGCCCCACCAATGTTGATCTTGGCCCCCCCAATGTTGATTTGGGCCTCCCCAATAACATGCTATTTTTATGCTGATAAAAAAGTTGAAGGAAAAAAGAAGGAAAACACCATGCTAGGTACATAGAAAATGTAGTTGATGTTAACCAGCACATTTTGTAATGAAAAAAAAAACAGATTTGGGTTACATAGTGGACTGACTCTCCACCTTTTGCTACAAAATTCAAAATGGTGTGCACAAAAACCAATTGTCATTGTCAAACTTGCATACAATCCAGTCCCGTGAACAACAATCAGTTATCATTGAGAGTGTGGATATACAAACTATAATTAACCTCAACAGCCCACTCATCACACTATCAGCTTGATATTTACCTGGTACCTAGGCACCTAGGTACATGCTACAGAAAGACTTAGAAGAGCTTGTGAAGTGGTCCAAAAATGGCAGATGAAATTAAATTTTGATAAGTGCAAAATCATGCATGTATGCAGGGGCATCGATTTGTATCCTTTTGTGGGGGCTATGGCCCCACCAATGTTGATCTTGCCCCCCAATGTTGATTTGCCCCCCCCCCCAATAACCTATGCTATTTTATGCTGATAAGAAAGCTAAAGGGAAAAAATGAAAAACCCATGCTAAGTAGAAATATTGATGTTAACCAGCACATTTTGTACTGAATAAAAACATATTTGGATTAGATAGTGGACTGACTCTCCACCTTTTGCTGAAAAATGTAAAATTGTGTGCAAAAACAAACAAAATAGCTGGAATTCCCTGCACTGTGGAAGTACAGCTTACATCTTTCTGGGTTGGTTGGTTGGTTATTTGGGTTTACGGCCACATTGACTGCGTTGGTCATATAGCGCCCATACAACTTTTCTTGTTCCCACCTTAAAGCACAATGATACCCAAAAGTTTCCGAAAAAAATTGCAACCATGTTCACAAAAAAATATTATTTTTTATTCAAAATCAGCTTAGGTTAGGTTAGGCTCGGTTAGGTTTCTTTTTTAAGGTTGAGAATTTTCAGAAAATAAATTAAGTGACATTTTAATTTAGTTTAATTTTTTGTTCTCAAAAGATAGGTCAGGGTTTTGTTGCATTAAAAAAAAACATTTATGTTTATGCTATGTTACCAAACTCAAAGCCCTTTTGGCATTATTTTGCTCACAACTGAAAAGTAAGCACAGAAAATAAGTGGGTCCAATCATCTTAGTCACCTTCATAAACATGGTATTCTGCATATTTTTTTTTTTAAAGGAAGAAAAGAACACCTTAGACCGCAAGGTTACCAAATAATTTGCAATTTTTGCAACTTGAAAAACCTAAACTAACCTAACTTAACCAAACCTAACCCATTTGCTTGCTATATCGAGGCAAATGTGTGTACAAACTTGTCTTGTTACCACCTGAAAGCACAATAATACCGATTTGGCTAGGTTAGGCTAGTTTAGTTGTTTACCTTGGAAAAATTGTTCAATCATTTTAAAAAATAAAATAAAATCGGAAATTTTCCTTCAAAAGCAGCTGACATTAGGTTCGGGTAAGTTGGGTTCGGTTGTTTAATTTATAAAATTTTCAGAATATATATTGCTTAATATTTGTTTCTATTTTTTTTTCTCCAAAGCAGGGGTGTCGATTTGTATCGATAGACACTAGCGCGTATTAAATGTCACAAATCGTGATGGGCGTTCCTCAGAACATCCAAAATCGTAACATCCAAAGTAAAAATTCCAGTTACAGAAATTCCAGCGCCTAAAGTCTAAATTTGAGGTTACAGTGACAAATGTGACGGAGGTAAGACATTTGTGGTGCAATTGCGCGCAGTGTTTAATCCGGAGACCAATCTCATGTGACGTCGTACTGATTCGTTTTTTGTACTTCGCACATTCTGATGTATCTGCGGATTGGTGTTATTTTAAATAGTGAATAAATAGCTTGCTGATATTTAATTCCCAAAGGAACAGTAGTTGAAGAAGTTGGCAGGTAAGCTTACAAAATTCCAGTCCATGCTTTTTCTGATTTGTGCTCCGGGTTTCCATGTTAATATCACATAACTACCACGTTTGTCTTCAAGAAAAGCTGTTTTTAGTTTACTTTTATTAATATTTTCATTCCACTGCTCTTAATGCCCTTTCTGCCCAGGATTGGGGCACCTAGTGTTGCATTTCCGTCCAGGGGTTGGCACACCTTTTGGTAAATTTACAGCTTAAGGTAATTTCTGATTCATTTTTTTCCATGCAATGTTTAGGAATGTGATGAACATGATGCTACTGCTCATTTTGGTAAATTTGTGTTTTAAGGTGTTTTATGAATTCGTGGAATGTATCATTTCAATGCAATGTTTATGAATGTGACTCAGATGATGGGACCACTCATTTTCTATACAAATGCCTACATTTCAGGCTGTGAGAAAAATAACACCAACAAAAAGCTTTGAATTGGGTGACATAGGGTAAAGTATTTTTTTTTTTTAATAAAAAAATGCAACATAACCTAACCTAACCTAGCTTAACCTCCCCTTGGAGAAAAACAAAACCAAAACATCAAGTTGTAAAAATTTCAAGCAATGTATTTTTTTTACAATTAAAAAATGTAACCCAACTTAACTTAATCTAACATCAGCTGCTTTTAAAGAAAAAATCTTTCTTTCAAATTTTGGAACAATTTTTGCAAAAATGTCGAACTTAAAACACTTAAACTAATCTAACATCACCAAACATAGCCCATTTGTTTGCTTTATGGAGGCAAATGTGTAATAACTTGCCTAGTTACCACCTTAAAGCACAATAATTCTGGTTAGATTAGGTTGGGTTAGGTTTTTCATTTGCAAAATTTCAAGAAAATAAATTGCTATATATTTTTCCAATCTTGTTTTTATAGTTGTTTTCTCCAAGGTCAGGTTAGGCTAGGTTACGTTAGGTTATGTTGAATGTGTAATGTATTTCTTTTAATTGCTATGTTACTAACTCCAAGCCCATTTTTAATGTTATTTCGCTCACAACCTGCTCACAACGACAAGCATTTGCACAGAAACTGAGTACTGCCATCAGCTTAGTGACATTCATAAACATTGCATTGGAAATTTAAATAAAAAAATATTAATAAAACACATAAAAGCACAAATTTAATGTCCTTTCTTCTGCAAATGCATGCCTTTCAATTGGGAGTAAAAAATAACACCAAAAAAAGGGTGTGGAGTAAGGAAATATAGCATGCAAATAATGTTCAAGATGTATGATAACCTTACCTAATATAGTTCAACTTCCCATACAAGAAATTAATTGTTTTTTATTTAAATTTTCGAGGCATTTTCTCAAATATTTTCAACTTAAAAAACCTAACCTAACCTAGCCTGGACCGTTTATTTTTTTTTTTAAAGAAAAATAATTAAAAAAATTATTTACCAACAAATGATTCTTTTTATAACTTACAACAAAAGCCTAACCTAACCTGACAAACCTAACCCCTTTGTATACTTCATGGAGGTTGTTTGGTTATTGGTTTTACGACACGTCGACCGTTGAGTCACGTAGCGTCGCCAATCTCTCACGCCGATTGGTCGCGGGCGAAGAGTAGCGACAGGTGAGACTCGAACACACAACCTTTCGATTGTGAGACGAGCATCTTACCCCTAGACCACTCGTCCCCCTTCATGGACGTAAAATGTGTGTAAAACTTGTCTTGTGGTTACCTTAAACTGTGATAATACCTGGCTTTTTGGGTAATTTTTCAGCTCATGGTACTCTCCGACTTCTTTGAATTTTTTTTTTTAATGCAGTGTTTGTTAATGTGCTGAACATGATGTAACCGCTCATTTCCTCTGCAGATGCACATTTTCCAATTGTGAGGAAAAATAACATGGAAAAGGGGGCTTGGATTTGAGTAATATAGGATGAAAAATAATGTTCAGATAAAAAAACATGTAACATAACCTAACCTAACCTAGCCTAGACTTCCATGCAAGAAATGATTATTTGTATGCCCAATTCCCCCCCCCCCCCCAAAAAAAAAATTTGTTCTCAAACATTTTCAACATAAAAAGTCTAACATAACCTAATCTAGCTTGAACCGTTTTTGAAGACTTTTTTATTTACTAACTTACAACAAAAGCCTAGCCTAACGCAACTAGGCAAAACCTAGCTCCTTTGAATGATTCGTGGAGGTAAAATGGGTGTAAAACCTGACTTGTGGTTACCTTAGACTGCAATAATATCTCTTTTTGTGCTACCTGGTGCACGTGATGAACCTCCATCTGCATGCTGCATGAGAGCATTGCACTTATTGCTTCATAAAGAACAATAACATGTTGAAAGTACTATATTTTCAGGAATGGAATCCTGTGCTGATAAAATTTTCTGAGTTATAAATTTGCAGATCAGATCTACATCATTTGTGTTAATAAATATGAGAAATTCATAGAAATGCATACACCGGTTTGTGGACAAGAAGTTATTCTGATGATTTCTGATGTATTGGAAAATGACAAATTTTCATGATGGAAGCAGGCAAAGTTAAAGTACTTATATCTCAATAAGTGGTCAGTTCACTAACAAGACAGCAAATTCACTCAAATAGCACTCAAAATGCCAGGCGGCCCACTCTTTTTGCAAGTTTAAAATCGATGACAGTGCTTTCTTGAATCATGTTTAAAGCACATGAAGGAAATGTATTGATGACACTTGTTAGGAACTGATGTGTGTAACGTTAATTAACATTTCTAATGTCCTGATGTTTGTACCCAAATATAGCTCGCTATTCTAAATACCATGGGAAGTATGATGCCATATATCATGGCTAATTTATGGTCAAACTGTTATGCAGCAGATTCCCTGCATTGTTACTTAGTTATTTGGGCTTTAGGGCACAGACCATGTTGATCACATAGCTCCCTGCATTGTTGTTAACTGATATATCAGTATGTTTGCAAATTCACTTATGAGTGAATCGATACCATTCTCATTGGGGTATAAAAGCTACATTATAACATTGCTTCTACAATGCATATAACAGAAACCCATCTCGATTGTCCTACTTCTCAGGACACCATAGAAGTCAATGAAGCCAATGAAAACCATAGAAGTCAATGAAAATGTTACTTCATCCCCTGTATTGTTAATGGAAACAAGTCTCTTGAACCATATGTTATGTTCTTCACAGTGTTGCTCCATCCACCTCCAACTCCAACCCTGACCAAACTTCAGGAACTCATCCATCTCCAAAGCAGTCTGTTGAAGAAGGTATGTACTGCAGCATAACTACTGTGACCGGAATTCCATGGTATCCATGTTGCCTTACAATCCATCCTTGCTGATCCACGTAGCAGATGGTTGACTTTCCTCAAACTGGCTGGATAACTGGGGAGTTGAAATCACATGTGAGTGATGAAACAGATGAACTATTCCTGGATTCTTATGTTGCATCATTGCATGGCACAGTGACATACCGAATGGGGAGGGGGAATTGTGGGCAGTTTCCTCACCCCTCCCCCCTCCTGATAGGTTGTGGGGCCCCCAAGAATCCGCCGAGCTTAGGAAAAAAATGCGTTATGCTCCCTAAAAATTTCACTCGGTCCACCAAAAATCGCACCGGGGCTCAGAATAATCACTTTGGGGGCCCCCAAACGTAGCGCAGGGGCCCCGATAATGACGCTGGGGCCTCAAAAGTTTGCACCTGGGCCCCTGAAAATCACGTTGGGGCCGCAAACAAGTCGTGCCGGGATTCAAGAAAATCACGACGGGGGCCACAAACGGTCGGGCCGGGGCCTCCTGAAAATCACGCCGAGACTGGGGTACTAAGAATTATCACCCTGGTCCCTGAAAATCACGCCAGAGGCCTGACAGGTCCCACCGGGGCTCTAAAAGTCTCGTTGAGATCACCCAACAAATGAAGCCGGGTAAATGAAAAACAGTCCGGACACGGTAAATCAATCTGGGATCTCAACAATAGCTCCAAAAGCCCACAAAACTTGTTGGGCCCCCACAAACGTGTCGTAGCCACCGCAAGGGATCCCAACAAGTGACGACGGGGCCCCAAAAATCGCACTTAGATAAAACAAAATTAACGCCGCTTCTCTTGAAAATCTCACTGGGGCCAAAACGTCGTGCCGGAGCCCCACAAGTTGAAAAGCTGGCTTCCCAAGTACCAATATATACCCGGAATGTCACCTTGCGGACGGAAAAATTGCGTCAAAGATCCACAAAATAAGAAGTCGTCGGACGCCGGAAAAGAAACCTGTTTGGGCACCGGAAAAAACGCACCGAGAGCCAGAAGAATCGTACCGGGTTCCAAAAATAGCCTGCAGGGGGCTTATAAAAATAGACTTCACCACAAAAACCACAAGGAGACTCCATCGAATCGACCAGAGCACCGGAAAATTAAGAATGGGTCCCGAAAGAAAATTATCCGAAGGGCCTTTCTACTCTCGATCGTGCAATCTGCGGAAAAAAACACGTTGAGCAGCCGCAGTGGCGTACTAAAGGGAAAAATTCCCCTCCCTAACGTTAGGCACCAAGGAAATACTTTCACCCATCGTCATCACCGTTCACGTCTGCTGTGCTCTGATGCTTCATCAATGCCGGTGTGTTTTAGCCTGCATCTGATCGCTGAAGTATTTTTATTTAAGCCGGTGTGTGTTTGTTGGTGTGTGGAGTGAGGATGAGGGTAACAGTGACGGTGACGGTGACGGTGACGATAGATCCGAGTCCACTATATGGCACTGCAGTCGCATGCTATTACTCAGAGTTGTTATGTTGGTGAGTTCGAGTCTCACCTTTCGCTACTCTTCGCCCGCGACCAATCGGCGTGAGAGATTGGCGACGCTATATGACACAACGGTCGACGTGTCGTAGAACCAATAACCAACCAAGAGTTGTTATGTTGACATGTACTGAACACTGCTCTTTTAATTATGTGACTTCACCAGTTATTGGACGATTTTCCTCGTTGGTGAGGATGCTTAATAAACATAAACATACACATCGTCGAATACAAAATAAGAATTTCTGAGATCTGAAAATATAGTGGGCTAAATCCGATGAGTTTTGTTTTTTTGGGGGAGGGGTCTAGTGCGTTGGCACTTCGGCCCCCCCCCCAATGTTTTTTAAAAATCGACACCCCTGGACACAGCCTCCACAAAAGTGTCGAAATCGATACCAATGTTCTCATCAACCATGTGCATTAATGCACTCACCGTGATCGCCGAGTCTAGTTCGGTCGACACACAAACCAAACAAACTGAAATGCACAACGGATCACAGACATCGATCGGTGCAATCGTTTCGCTATTTGTTTTTTTTCCATTTTACGCCCATAACGAATGCACAGACAACTGTGCTCGGAAAGATGATGCAAAGCCGGAACTAATCTCACGTCCACTTTGACGGACCAAGGCCGTGGAGTACACACCTTCCACCAGGGCTGGATTTATACTCTGTAATCCTGGATGAAGAGAGGACAATTTTTCAGTGACCGAATAGAGGATATTTTCATTCGAACCAGTGACATTAGAATCCCACTTCGTAGTTTCCAGTGAATCATGAGCACCTTACCACTGAATAATTAATTGTCGAACAGTACCATAAAACCTCCCAATGGAAAGAACGAGAGGATATTTTGTAAAGATGATGTCATGGATGGCAAAATCCAGAAACAGCTGGGTCGCGGAGCACACCGTCCACTGTGGCGGACCGAGGCCGCGGAGCACACCATCCACTGTGGCGGACCGGGGTTGCGGAACACACCGTCCACTGTGGCGGACCGAGGCCGCGGAGCACACCGTCCACTGTGGCGGACCGGGGTTGCGGAACACACCGTCCACTGTGGCAAACCAGTGCCCAGGAGCACACTGTCCACTGTGGCGGACCGGGGTTGCGGAACACATCGTCCACTGTGGCGGACCGAGGCCGCGGAGCACACCGTCCACTGTGGCGGACCGGGGTTGCGGAACACACCGTCCACTGTGGCAAACCAGTGCCCAGGAGCACACTGTCCACTGTGGCGGACCGAGGCTGCGGAGCACACCGTCCACTGTGGCGGACCGGGGCTGCGGAGCACACCGTCCACTGTGGCGGACCAGGGCCGCGGAGCACACCATCCACTGTGGCAAACCAGTGCCGAGGAGCACACTGTCCACTGTGGCGGACCGAGGCTGCGGAGCACACCGTCCACTGTGGCGGACCGGGGCTGCGGAGCACACCGTCCACTGTGGCAAACCAGTGCCGAGGAGCACACTGTCCACTGTGGCGGACCGAGGCCGCGAATCACACCGTCCACTGTGGCGGACCGAGGCCGCGGAGCACACCATCCACTGTGGCAAACTAGTGCCGAGGAGCACACTGTCCACTGTGGCGGACCGAGGCCGCGAATCACACCGTCCACTGTGGCGGACCGGGACTGCGGGGCACACCGTCCATTGTGGCGGACCGGGACTGCGGGGCACACCGTCCATTGTGGCGGACCGGGGCCGCAGAGCACACCGTCCACTGTGGCGGACCGAGGTCGAGGAGCACACCGTCCACTGTGGCAAACCAGGGCCGAGAAGCACATCGTCCACTGTGGCGGACCAGGGCCGCGGAGCACACCGTCCACTGTAGCAGACCAGGGCTGCAGAGCACACCGTCCACTGTGGCAAACCAGTGCCGAGGAGCACACTGTCCACTGTGGCGGACCGAGGCCGCGAATCACACCGTCCACTGTGGCGGACCGGGACTGCGGGGCACACCGTCCATTGTGGCGGACCGGGGCTGCGGGGCACACCGTCCATTGTGGCGGACCGGGACTGCGGGGCACACCGTCCATTGTGGCGGACCGGGGCTGCGGGGCACACCGTCCATTGTGGCGGACCGGGGCTGCGGGGCACACCGTCCATTGTGGCGGACCAGGGCCGCAGAGCACACCGTCCACTGTGGCGGACCGAGGTCGAGGAGCACACCGTCCACTGTGGCAAACCAGGGCCGAGAAGCACATCGTCCACTGTGGCGGACCAGGGCCGCGGAGCACACCGTCCACTGTAGCAGACCGGGGCTGCGGAGCACACCGTCCACTGTGGCGAACCAGGGCCGCGGATCACACCGTCCACTGTGTCGGACCGGGGTTGCGGAGCACACCGTCCACTGTGGCGGACCGGGGCTGCGGAGCAAACTGTCAATTGTGGCGGACCAGGGCTGCAGAGCACACCGTCCACTATGGCGGACCGAGGCAGAGGAGCACACCGTCCACTGTGGCAAACCAGAGCCGAGGAGAACATCGTCCACTGTGGCAAACCAGGGCCGAGGAGCACATCGTCCACTGTGGCGGACCAGGGCCGCGGAGCACACCGTCCACTGTGGCAAACCAAGGCCGAGGAGCACATCGTCCACTGTGGCGGACCAGGGCCGCGGATCACACCGTCCACTGTGGCGGACCGGAGCTGCGGAGCACACCGTCCACTGTGGCGGACCGGGGCTGCGGAGCACACCGTCCACTGTGGCGGACCGGGGCTGCGGAACACACCGTCCACTGTGGCGGACAAGGGCCACGGAGCACACCGTCCACTGTGGCGGACCGAGACAGAGGAGCACACCGTCCACTGTGGCAAACCAGGGCCGAGGAGCACATTGTCCACTGTGGCAAACCAGGGGCGCGGACCACACCGTCCACTGTGGCATTTGTGGTGCAATTGCGCGCAGTGTTTAATCCGGAGGCCAATCTCATGTTACGTCGTACTGATTCGTTTTTGTACTTCGCACATTCTGATGTATCTGCGGATTGGTGTGATTTTAAATAGTGAATAAATAGCTTGCTGATATTTAATTCGCAAAGGAACAGTAGTTGAAGAAGTTGGCAGGTAAGCTTGAAAAAGTCCAGTCCATGCTGTTTTCTGATTTGTGCTCAGGGTTTCCATGTTAATATCACATAACTACCACGTTTGTCTTCAAGAAGAGCTGCTTTTAGTTTACTTTTATTCATATTTTCATTCCACTGCTCTTAGTGCCCTTTCTGCCCAGGATTGGGGCACTTAGTGTTGCATTTCCGTCCAGGGGTTGGCACACCTTTTGGTAAATTTACAGCTTAAGGTAATTTCTGCTTAATTTTTTTTCCATGCAATGTTTAGGAATGTGATAAACATGATGTTACTGCTCATTTTGGTAAATTTGTGTTTTAAGGTGTTTTATGAATTCGTGGAATGTATCATTTCAATGCAATGTTTATGAATGTGACTCAGATGATGGGACCACTCATTTTCTATACAAATGCCTACATTTCAGGTTGTGAGCAAAATCACACCAACAAAAAGCTTTGAATTAGGTGACATAGGGTAAAGTATTTTTTTTAAATAAAAAAATGCAACATAACCTAACCTAACCTAGCTTAACCTCCCCTTGGAGAAAAACAAAACCAAAACATCAAGTTGTAAAAATTTCAAGCAATGTATTTTTTTTAGAATAAAAAAATGTAACCCAACTTAACCTAATCTAACATAAGCTGCTTTTAAAGAAAAAATCTCTATTTCTTTCAAATTTTGGAACAATTTTTGCAAAAATGTCGAACTTAAAACACTTAAACTAATCTAACATCACCAAACATAGCCCATTTCTTTGCTTTATGGAGGCAATTGTGTAATAACTTGCCTTGTTACCACCTTAAAGCACAATAATTCTTGTTAGATTAGGTTGGGTTAGGTTTTTTCATTTGTAAAATTTCAAGAAAATAAATTGCTAGATATTTTCCCAATCTTGTTTTTATAGTTGTTTTCTCCAAGGTCAGGTTAGGCTAGGTTACGTTAGGTTATGTTGAATTTTTAATGTATTTCTTTGAATTGCTATGTTACCTAACTCAAAGCCCATTTTTAATGTTATTTTGCTCACAACCTGGAAAGTAAGCATTTGCACAGAAACTGAGTAGTGCCATCAGCTTAGTGACATTCATAAACATTGCATTGGAAATTTAACTAAAAAAATATTAATAAAACATATAAAAGCACAAATTTAATGTCCTTTCATCTGCAAATGCATGCCTTTCAATTGGGAGTAAAAAATAACACCAAAAAAAAGAGTGTGGAGTAAGGAAATATGGCATGCAAATAATGTTCAAGATGTATGATAACCTTACCTAACATAGTTCAACTTCCCATACAAGAAATTAATGGTTTTTAAATTAAATTTTCGAGGCATTTTCTAAAATATTTTCAACTTAAAAAGCCTAACCTAAGCTAGCCTGAACCGTTTATTTTTTTTTGTAGAAAAATCATTAACAAAAATTATTTACCAACAAATCATTTTTTTTTATAACTTAGCCTAACCTAACCTGACAAACCTAACCCCTTTGTATGCTTCATGGAGGTGAAATGTGTGTAAAACTTGTCTTGTGGTTACCTTAAACTGTGATAATACCTGGTTTTTTGGGTAATTTTTCAGCTCATGGTACTTCTTTGAATTTCTTTTTTAATGCAGTGTTTGTTAATGTGCTGATCATGATGTAACCGCTCATTTCCTCTGCAGATGCACACTTTTCGATTGTGAGGAAAAATAACATGGAAAAGGGGGCTTGGATTTGAGTAATATAGGATGAAAAATAATGTTCAGATAAAAAAAAATGTAACATTACCTAACCTAACCTAGCCTAGACTTCCATGCAAGAAATTATTATTTGTATGCCCAATTTCCCCCCAAAAAAAAATTTGTTCTCAAACATTTTCAACTTAAAAAGTCTAACATAACCTAACCTAGCTTGAACCGTTTTTGAAGACTTTTTTTTCATTTACTAACTTACAACAAAAGCCTAGCCTAACGCAACTAGGCAAAACCTAGCTCCTTTGAATGATTCGTGGAGGTAAAATGGGTGTAAAACCTGTCTTGTGGTTACCTTAGACTGCAATGATATCTCTTTTTGTGCTACCTGGTGCACGTGATGAACCTCCATCTGCATGCTGCATGAGAGCATTGCACTTATTGCTTCAGAAAGAACAATACCATGTTCAAAGTACTATATTTTCAGGAATGGAATCCTGTGCTGATAACATTTTCTGAGTTATAAATTTGCAGATCAGATCTACTTGCAGATCATTTGTGTTAATAAATATGAGAAATTCATAGAAATGCATACACCGGTTTGTGGACAAGAAGTTATTCTGATGATTTCTGATGTATTGGAAAATGACAAATTTTCATGATGGAAGCAGGCAAAGTTAAAGTACTTGTATCTCAATAAGTGGTCAGTTCACTAACAAGACAGCAAATTCACTCAAATAGCACTCAAAATGCCAGGCGGCCCACTCTTTTTGCAAGTTTAAAATCGTTGACAGTGCTTTCTTGAATCATGTTTAAAGCACATGAAGGAAATGTGTTGCTGACACTTGTTAGGAACTGATGTGTGTAACGTTAAGTAACATTTCTAATGTCCTGATGTTTGTACACAAAATATAGCCCACTATTCTAAATAGCATGGGAAGTATGATGCCATATATCATGGCTAATTTATGGTCATACTGTTATGCAGCAGATTCCCTGCATTGTTACTTAGTTATTTGGGCTTTAGGGCACAGACCATGTTGATCACATAGCTCCCTGCATTGTTGTTAACTGATATATCAGTATGTTTGCAAATTCACTGATGAGTGAATCCATACCATTCTCACTGGGGTATAAAAGCTACATTATAACATTGCTTCTACAATGCATATAACAGAAACCCATCTCGATTGTCCTACTTACTCAGGACACCATAGAAGTCAATGAAGCCAATGGAAACCATAGAAGTCAATGAAAATGCTACTTTATCCCCTGTATTGTTAATGGAAACAAGTCTCTTGAACCATATGTTATGTCCTTCACAGTGTTGCTCCATCCACCTCCAACTCCAACCCTGACCAAACTTCAGGAGCTCATCCATCTCCAAAGCAGTCTGTTGAAGAAGGTATGTATTGCAGCATAACTACTGTGACCGGAATTCCATGGTATCCATGTTGCCTCACAAGCCATCCTTGCTGATCCATGTAGCAGATGTTTGACTTTCCTCAAACTGTCTGGATAACTGGGGAGTTGAAATCACATGTGAGTGATGAAATAGATGAACTATTCCTGGATTCTTATGTTGCATCATTGCATGGCACAGTGACATACCGAATGGGGAGGGGGAATTGTGAGCAGTTTCCTCACCCCCCCCCCCCTTCCTGATAGGTTGTGGGGCCCCCAAGAATCCGCCGAGCTTAGGAAAAAAATGCGCTATGCTCCCCAAAAATTTCACTCGGTCCACGAAAAATCGCACCGGGGCTCAGCAAAAATCACATTGGGGGCCCCCAAACGTAGCGCAGGGGCCCCGATAATGACGCTGGGCCTCAAAAGTTTGCACCTGGGCCCCTGAAAATCACGTTGGGGCCGCAAACAAGTCGTGCCGGGATTCAAGAAAATCACGACGGGGGCCACAAACGGTCGGGCCGGGGCCTCCTGAAAATCACGCCAGAGGCCTGACAGGTCCCACCGGGGCTCTAAAAGTCTCGTTGAGATCACCCAACAAATGAAGCCGGGTAAATGAAAAACAGTCCGGACACGGAAAATCAATCTGGGATCTCAACAATAGCTCCAAAAGCCCACAAAACTTGTTGGGCCCCCACAAACGTGTCGTAGCCACCGCAAGGGATCCCAACAAGTGACGACGGGGCCCCACAAAATCGCACTTAGACAAAAAAAATTCACGCCGCTTCTCTTGAAAATCTCACTGGGGCCAAAACGTCGTGCCGGAGCCCCACAAGTTGCAGCTGGCTTCCCAAGTACCAATATATACCCAGAATGTCACCTTGCGGACGGAAAAATTGCGTCAAGGATCCACAAAATAAGAAGTCGTCGGACGCCGGAAAAGAAACTTGTTTGGGCCCCGGAAAAAACGCACCGAGAGCCAGAAGAATCGTACCGGGTTCCAAAAATAGCCTGCAGGGGGCTTCAGTGGCGCAACCAGGATTTCAGTTCGGGGGGGGGGGCAGGGTTGGAGAGCGGGTCCCCTCGCAAGCGGGCCCCCCTCATGTTTTTAAAAAGTCTGCGGAAAACATGCACTTACTTTTGAGCGGGCCCCTATGTTTGTAAAACTTCGCAGAAATAAAAGCACTTTTCCTTTACGTGCCCCTTCCTCCTAGATAAATAATATGATATATGTATACATGCAATGTATACATGCATATTGGTTCAATGCGGGCCCCTGAATCAAAATGGGCCCCGGTTCGAGGCGGGCCCTGGTTAAAAAGGGCCCTCAGATTTTCAGTTGGTTCAAAGGGCCCCTGATTCGAGCCACAGATCCGCTTCGCGGGCCCCTAGCCAGTGCTCTGAGTAGGGTGGCCCACTCCGAGCCAGGGGCCCGCGAAGCGGACCCCTGGCTCGGAGCGGGCCCCAAAAAAAATTCGGGGGGGGGGGGCCATGGCCCCCCTGGTTGCGCTACTGGGGGGCTTATAAAAATAGACTTCACCACAAAAACCACAAGGAGACTCCATCGAATCGACCAGAGCACCGGAAAATTAAGAATGGGTCCCGAAAGAAAATTATCCGAAGGGCCTTTCTACTCTCGATCGTGCAATCTGCGGAAAAAAAACACGTTGAGCAGCCGCAGTGGCGTACTAAAGGGAAAAATTCCCCTCCCTAACGTTAGGCACCAAGGAAATACTTTCACCCATCGTCATCACCGTTCAGGTCTGCTGTGCTCTGATGCTTCATCAATGCCGGTGTGTTTTAGCCTGCATCTGATCGCTGAAGTATTTTTATTTAAGCCGGTGTGTGTTTGTTGGTGTGTGGAGTGAGGAGGAGGGTAACAGTGACGGTGACGATAGATCCGAGCCCACTATATGGCACTGCAGTCGCATGCTATTACTCAGAGTTGTTATGTTGGTGAGCTCGAGTCTCACCTGTCGCTACTCTTCGCCCGCGACCAATCGGCGTGAGAGATTGGCGACGCTATATGACACAACGGTCGACGTGTCGTAGAACCAATAACCAACCAAAAGTTGTTATGTTGACATGTACTGAGCACTGCTCTTTTAATTATGTGACTTCACCAGTTATTGGACGATTTTCCCCGTTGGTGAGGATGCTGAATAAACATAAACATACACATCGTCGAATACAAAATCAGAATTTCGGAGATCTGAAAATATAGTGGGCTAAATCCGATTAGTTTTTTTTTGGGGGGGGGGAGGTGGGTCTAGTGCGTTCGCACTTCGCCCCCCCCAATGTTTTTTCAAAAATCGACACCCCTGGTAGGTAGGTAGGTACCTAGGTAAACGTAAAACTACTGATGATATGGGTGAGCAGCTGAAGGTAATTATAGTGTGTATCTCCACAATTCCAGTGGTCATAAAATGATTGTTGTGCCCTTGACTGGATTGTATGCAGGTTTGACAATGACTAGAAATTATGAGAATGGAATGACTCCAGTTTAAGCTGGAAATACTTGTGCCTGGCATTGATGTGTGCATCAGTATGACATTGTTATTGTTGATTAGTTGCTTTGCATTAGAAAAAAGAATTTGGTTTAATTGGTTTTTCAGCGTCACCTAATCTCAACATTTTATGATGGAAAGTTGTGGTTGCAGTGAACAGGAATCTCACTATTTTATTTTGCACCAACTTTCATTTTACAACAATATGTGGAGAGTCAGTCCACCAGCCAATCAAAATCTGTCTTCAGTAAAAAAATTGCTTCTTCGCATCCCCTATGTTTTCTAAGTAGCATGGTGTGTTTCAATTTTTTTTTATACAGCTTTCTTCTCATAAGCATACAATTAGCAAAGTTATTGGGGAGCCCAAATCAACATTGGTGGGGCCATGGTCCCACAAAAGGATGCAAATTGACACCCCTGGCATAAGCTAATCTCGACATTTTATGATGTAAGTTGTGCTTGCAAAGTTAAAGGAAATCCAACTCCTCTGTTTTTTCCACAACATTTTCAATTTGCAGCACAAGGGGGAGAGTCAATCCACTATCCAATCCAAATTTGTTTCATTTCAGCACAAAATGTGCTGGCTGGTATGAACTAAGTTTTGTAAGTAGCATGGTGTTTTTCTTTTTTTCCCTTTAACTTTCTTATCATAAAAACAGCATAGGTTATTGGGGGGGGGGCAAATCAACATTGAGGGGGCCAAGATCAACATTGGTGGGGCCATGGCCCCCGCAAAAGGATACAAATTGACGCCCCTGAGCAAGAGTTTACAAAATCGGATCCGCCAGTGTACACGTGCAGGAACGTTGACGTGGTACAAGACGTTGAACGTGAACGTGAATGTTTTGGTAAACAAGAACAAAAGTCCGGTAACAGGAACGATGGAGCAAGGCTGGGGCCCCTGCACATAAAATTATGTTGTCAATTATTATTTCATTTTAATATAATGTTTTTAATGGGCCCCTTTGCCAAATAGGGGTCGAAATCCGGTGCTTTTAACCAAAAATAGTGGGAGAATGGGCACCCTCCAAATCCGTTCGACCCCTCCCCTGCTGCAATTCCTCTGTACGCCACTGGGGGAGGGTGGGGACGTCCGTGAAGTTGGCATGAGTTCGATATTCATATTCAGCAGAAATCCCTTCGATTTCGCCCAAACTCGGTGAGACGGTAGTCCCAAGGTCCCGAACCCACCATGCAGACGCATTGCACTGGGCATCGAATGGTTTGACCTTCAGATGTCAACATAGGTCAACCATTCAATAATGCCCGAATGTCTAAGTAATATAGCCCATTCGATCCGCAACGACACGTTGATTCTGAAACTCCTCTCATTTACCACATAGCGCACACGGTTAATGAGTTACTACGAATTATGTAATTTTGTTTCTCAGCATTGCTTCCCACACATTCCCATGCATTATTCACATTCCCATTCCGGAAATGTGTATGCAATACTGTAGAGCGGCGACGTCGGGGGCGGGGTTGGTGTGGGGGAGGGGGATGGAGGGGTGGAGGGTCGGAAAGGGGGGGGGGGTATGTAGGGGTGGTGGCGTGGGAGGGGGAGGGGATCATTGGTTTGGTCGCCTTGTCTTGGTTGGAGATAAGGGGGAGGGGTTGGTAGGTGGGGAGGGATTGGTGAGGGTGTTGGTTGCTATGTGTCTTGCAGGTTAGGTCGTGAGTGGTGTCTGAGTAGCAGTCGTCTTAGTTTGGAGTAGTCTTGGAGTCTGGTGTGGTCGTCTTGGAGTCTTGTGTGGTGTATTGTTATTGGGTCTGTGTTATTGGGTCTTGCTCCACTGCGGTGCGCCCTTGACGTCGAAGCGACCTTGTGACAGGTGTTTCCGCGCGGCCGCCGGCCGGCGGCCACGCTCGCTACGCTCACGGGCGCCGGGCGGCTCCCCTGGCCCGCGCCGATCCCACTTCCGGCGTGCCGCCGGCCCCTAACTGGGGCGGCCCACAGCGAGCGATGTGCCTCGAGTCCACGGTGTAGTTATTATGTGTCTTCGTATAGTTATCTTGTCGGCGCCCCGTAACTCGTTATCCTAACACAAATTTATATAGCGAGGTCAAGTCTTCTCACTTCACCACTTCCATTCGTGAGTGAACCTGGCTTGGTCGTGGCGCCAGGGATAGAGGAGCCGCATGGTTGGAGAGGTCTAGGAGGGGGGGTCATAAGAGTAATGGACGGACATTGGAGTTGGAAATGCGTCCGTCACCGGTCCTCGTCCAGCTTCGGGGCCCTCGTTAAGTGTTAAAGTCCCCACTTGTTTCCCTCCTTGTCATCCACCTGCATGCTCCCACGGGTCACCGGACTGGCAAATTGAGGGCCTAGGTAATTACCCTGGGTCAAATTTTGGCAACGAGGGTTTCTGACAGCTAGATGCGTACGCAGAGTTCCAACAGCTCCCACTGGTCCTTAACTACCCATAACTACGTCATGCATGCTCCCACGTAATCCATTCATTTCCATCTTCCATTCCGAACATTCGCTCTCTATTAAAAGTGTTGGCCCGATAATTTCCCTTCCAGTGGTGCATGCGCATTCAGCGAGTCTTACTTCCTCAGACCGTTGCTTAGGGCTTTCTAGCCCAAAGTTAAACGTAAATTACCCGTGCTTAGGCCCACAACTGTGACCGGCTGACGCGACACTGTTGGTTGGGAATGATACTATTTACTTTACTGCCTTGAAGGCTCGGTGACACTGGGCTGCGACATTCCGTTAGTTTCTGATGGTCTTATGCTGGGCTTGAGTAATAATGGCCGACATACCTACAATTAAAGGAGTCATACGCCTTGCCAGGACTTGCATGCTCTAACTTGCGATTTGGCGGGCACCCCCACAGGTGGTCCTGGGCCACAAATCGGTCGGGATGGCCCCCTTATCGTCTTTCTAACCTATCCTGCCCGGGGTCATGGTCGGGAGACCCTCAAATCCCCTGCCTGTCCTATCCTTGGGGGCTTACGGAACGCCAAACTTCATCTCCCCTGCCTGTGCCGTAATCGAGAGGCCCAGACCTGCTGGAATAGCTGAGACAGGGAAGGAATACCGACCTGGCCGTTTTTGGCTGTTACCTAACTGTGCGCACATATTCATCCCGACCCAAAATTGGGTGCCGCTGCCTGCGAGCTTACCCATTGGACCCCGTCGGATCTGACCACGCTCGGGATGCCCTTCCGCGCTCTGGGATCACCAGGCCGGAGGGTTTTTGCGGCCTAGAATTTCTCAAGTGAACCCGCTGCCTTGTGAATTATCCAGTCTTTTCG